>JACXGM010003377.1:28300-42294 GCA_016801145.1 Umbra pygmaea
TAAGCCTCCTGTCTGTATATAAGCCTCCTGTCTGTATATAAGCCTCCTGTCTGTATATAAGCCTCCTGTCTGTATATAAGCCTCCTGTCTGTATATAAGCCTCCTGTCTGTATATAAGCCTCCTGTCTGTATATAAGCCTCCTGTCTGTATATAAGCCTCCTGTCTGTATATAAGCCTCCTGTTTGTATATAAGCCTCCTGTTTCATTGTGAGCTCTCTAGTGTGTAACGAACCAGTGCCTAATCTGACTACCCTGCCTCGTCTACCGACCTCCGCCTGATCTGACTACCCTGCCTCATCTACCGACCTCCGCCTGATCTGACTACCCTGCCTCATCTACCGACCTCCGCCTGATCTGACTACCCTGCCTCATCTACCGACCTCCGCCTGATCTGACTACCCTGCCTCATCTACCGACCTCCGCCTGATCTGACTACCCTGCCTCATCTACCGACCTCCGCCTGATCTGACTACCCTGCCCTGTGAATCAAACCCTGCCTGGCCTGACTACCCGTGTTGTGTAACGGAAACCCTGCCTGACCTTGGTCTTCTCTATTTAGAATTTGCCCTTCTGCACTTTCTATTATTTATTTAATAAAACTGTTAAATCCTGGTCCTGGTCTGATCATTAAACTCTCAGATGTTCTCAGATGCATTAGCAGGTAAAGCATTGTATACGAAATAAATAATCAATGTTAAGGTTTGTACAGTAAAACTATATTATGAAACTGATTTACTGTGGAATTTCTTTCTTTAATATCTTGGATATACTGTATATTTTAATAAATTGAATGCCACTTTGGTAAATTTCTATGCATGAAACCTTACCATGAAAGTGTTCTGAGCCATTTAAATGCTAGTGTATGTGTTTGATCATATAATTAAATTACCAGGTCTCCCCCAGTGGCAATACGGAAGTGTGGAGATAACAGACAGACAGATAGGCAGGGAGACCATACCTGGTACATCTGTATGACATCCTCACAGTTTCTCTGCTGGGCGACGTCACACAGACGGGCTGTAATGTCAATCCTTCTACAGATGTCCATGTCCACCTTCATGGCCTTCTCCTGGATCTTACTGTCCAGATCACTCAAGTTCTACACGAAAAAAAGGTTAGGATGATGTTTCTCATGGATTGTATTAAATAATGCTACACAGAGAGATGTGGGATGAGGCTTTATGTTCTCAGGGATGGAACTAAACATACCAAGAGATCACAGAAGGATGTTAGAACCGAGGATAAGTGTGAACATTTGATTAGAATAGGGGATACAGGAGATGTGTCAAAAGGCATTGTATTTGTAGAGCAGCTGATTGTGTCCATGTGAGAAACTGTATGGGTCTGGTGGTGGTTTCCATGGCGGTAGGTGGAAAGAAACCTTGTAGCTGTAGACTCACGTTACTCATGAGACCTTTAAAGAGTACCAGCTCAGCCTTCAGCTGCTGCACTCTGACAGCCAACTCATCCTGGCAACCTTCGCTCTCCTGGAGATCCTGAAACATACATACAAACACACACACATGCATGATGTACACACACACACAACAATAACACACACAGCACAATCAAGCTCTGTCCCTGTTTTGAAAAGACTAAATTATTTACTGGCAAACTGTTGTATGGAGGAAAGTAAAACATATCTTGTTTGTATCGTTACTCTCCCAATTGAAAATCCAAACCCAACACTTTTAATCCAGCCATAATAACTTTATCTTTATACACTCTTAAAAAAAGATCCAAAAAGTGTTCTTCATTTGTCCTCATGGGAGAACCTTTTTTGGTTCCAATGAGAACCCTTTTTGGTGAAATTTGTAACCTCTTTGGGTTCAATTAAGAATTCTCAGTGCAGACGTTTCTACTGTATATGCATACTGTATGTATGGTTCTACAGTTGTGCTCAAATGTTTGCATACTTTCTTGGTCTACCTAATCTTGGTTTGGTATCAAGAGATCCCCAAATCTTTCACTTATTTTGCATTTGCAAGGCTTTAGGTATCTTTTTATATCCACTTCCAAATTTATGCAGTTCCAGTACCTTATTACGCAAGTCTTTTGACAATTCTTTTCTGCTCCCCATCGCTCAGTATCTAGACTACTCAGTGCCTCCACGTGAAAGCTAACCAACTCATTGACTATTTCTACAATGACACTAATTGCAATTCAAAATGCCACAGGTGTGGGAAATTAACATTTAATTGCCATTGTAACCTGTGTGTGTCACCTTGTGTGTCTGTAACAAGGCCAAATGGCAGTATGGTTTACAAAGGTGCCAAACAACTGTAGGATAATTAATAGCTTCATATGATCACTATCCTTACATTACAGTCAGCTTTTTAGCATGAACAGTCATATTGTCAAAAGCAATGCTGAAATTTCACAATATGCAAACTGTCACCATTTAGGGCTGTTGTCAGACAAGGTTGCCTTGCCAGATTCGGCTCATTCAAGTTTGGGTGCCTACAAGCTCAGTCATGGCCATTAGCGAGTGGGTCAAACATAGATGCTGGCGAGTACTTTGTGTTACACAGCAAGCAGTGTGATAAGACACAAAATGGCCTGATTACATTTTGGAGTACACATATTCTGATCTGCAATCCAAAATATAAAAGCTTAATACTGATTGTACCTGAGCAGAAGAAGCAATTTTACTTTTTTTGCTGATGGTTCTCTTTGGCGATCTTGTTGTTTCCTTGCTATGTGATCCACTCATCCATCCACTTTGGGGAGTTGAAAGGGTTGTAATTCATTCAAATTTGACATTTTAGTAATTTGGCCGACGCTCTTATCCAGAGTGACTTACAGTGAATAAAGGGCAGTTCTCGAAGTGGGGCGGTACTCACCAGTATGCAGTACCCGCATTTCTACATTTAATTGTAAAGCATACCTGCACATTTTCTTGTGTACCACTACTTCTCGCATGTAACCGGTACTCAACCACTGACAGAGAAAGCGTCAGAGAGATTGGTAATGATCCTAACGTTCCATAAACTACAGTACCCAGAGGGCACTATGTGACTTGTTTCAGATCTCTTGACGAATCACATAAAGGCAAGCAGTCGGCCCACCTTATCAGAAGCTTCTCCACGGACGCTAGTTTGAAAAAGCTGTCTGATGCCTGCGGCTGCCGCCTGACTGTAACAGACTTTTCACTGCTGAAAAACAAGAAACTAAAAAGAAGTGTGTCTTTTTGTAAGACGTAATGTCAGCCTGGCTTCAGAAAGGTACTAAAAGAATGCATGTGCCAGAGCCAGACACGTCAACAGAGATCCAAGTCCAACCAGAAACATTGGGTACGATTCATGAGCATTAATTAAAACCCTTTACAGTCTCCCGATGTTCTAGAGCATCAAGCGTGATTTTTTACAGGAAGTAAAAAATAGCTGGGATTTCAAAAACGTATAGAAATATAGTAAGAAATGGGTGCGGGATTTTGATGTTGACTTGTTTGTATGGCCTCCAAACTTTGCACACTGGTCCAGGAGCCCTGGGGGCTTGAAAAGATGCATTAAAATGCCTTTTTCATCATGCTTTACATGCTTCTACACATAAAAAAACAACAAAATCTACATATGTTTTTTAGTTTTTTTGGGATAAATATTTAATAAAACATAAAATTCAATAACCCAGGATGTTGGATTTCATTCATCCATGTTGTAGCCATGGATCTGCTGAGTCCAAAACCATAAGGCACTTCACTGTAGGTCAAAGTATGACCTTTCCAGGGACCAAAAGGTCAACTTTGTGACAGGTGGACCTAAAACCCCTTAGACCAGTTTTTCTCAAATCGGGGTATGTGTACGGGTACTTTGGAGTATTGCAGGGGGTACATAATTTTTTTGCAAAAAGGCTAATTTAAACATATGTAATGCATAATTCCTAAAATAATTATACTATAATAATGAATGAATTAAGTGATGGATTCTAAACATTTGAAATGTAGTATTTAAATGTTTTTGTTTAAAAAAGGTTGTTGTTTAGTGAATCTATCACTGGCGGCGCTGTATTGTACTTCTTCATGTAGACTTTATTTTCTACCAAAAATGTTTTCGCTGGTTAGGGGGTACTTGGCACTGGTCAGGGGGTACTTGGCTTAAAAGGTCAATTCAAAGGTGGTACAATATTGAAAAAAGTTTGAGAAACACTGCCTTATATCTTAAAGGTTGATTTGAGCGAAACTGCTAGCATTAATCAGCAGTCTGCAGCTACCACCCTTAACGTTAGCTTAGTCAATGACACTGACATCAACAATAACGTGAAGGGGTCAAGGGACACACACACACACACATATGCCTTGTTTAAATAAATATATTTATGTTGTTTTAAATAACAATAAATTGTTGTTGTACCAGCAATATCTCTAAGTTTTGTTTTTCACTGTAGAAATCTCAAATGTCATAATTATTTGCCAATGCAAGAGTACCAGCACCTTTTTTTTCCCACTTCACTGATAAAGGGACATCACCCCAGAGCAACATAAGGGAAATGTTACAATATTCCTCCGTTGTGCAGAGAAATAGAGACAGGCGCAAAGGAGACGTAATAAATCACATGCTGTTTATTTTCAAAAAGACTTGGGTTAAAGCAAAACTGCCTCGAGGGGCAAAACAGGATAACCTAACACACAACGAAACACACAAGTACACCATAACATGAACAATAAACGACAGGGGTAAGAACGAAACACACAAGCTAAATACTAAAACAAATGAGGAATAATAGACAACACCTGGGAAAATAATTAACACTGACGGGGATCTATAGGAAGACAGAAAACATGTGACCAAAACATAGGAGTAAGGAAGAACTAAACCAACATGCCAAGCACTGAAAGGACACTAGGGGGAACCAAAACATACACACAGGGAAGCAATCTAAATAAAAGACACACAGGGGAGTAACTCACAAGGGAGTCCATATTCCAGCCCACACTGGGCCGGATGTGACAGTAAAGTGCCTTGCTCAATGACAATTTGGCAGAGTCAGTAATCAAACTAGCAACCTTCTGAAAACAAATCTGACTCCCTAACCATGGAGCCATCTGACCCCACATTTCAAAATACTGCATGTGCATTACAGGGCTGGTTCTAGCTGGGGGCAAACACTGTTCGCCTGGCAACTCTATATTATGCCGGCAACACAAACTGTGATTTTTCTTTTTTTTAAATGTAGTTCAATGTGTTATAAGTCATTCATTTTGGCCAGTATGTACTTTATTTTCTTTATTCATTGAAGCCTTTATGTTTAAATGCTTGTGGTGATGTGCAATGTTCTACAGGTGCCAAAAAAAATCTATGTTTGGTACTGCCAATTGGTTTTGTCATGGTTCATATGTGCTATAAACATTACACTTCCTGAGAAAAAAATCGTAGCAGAGAATCGTGATATCAATTCTAAGCAAAAAAATTGTGATTCATATTTTTCCACGAATCCTGCAGGCCTACTCACTACCTGGTTGCAATTCACTAGCTTTGTAATGAATTCACAATGATAATTGCAATAACTTAAAACGAGCGCTATTATTCTGAAAAGAAAATCACTGTTTGTGTTGGCGACATAATATAGTGTTACCAAGCGAACAGTATTTGCCCCCAGCTAGAACCGGCCCTGGTGCATTAGTAGTTACAAAAGTTCCACAAATGGCTACTCAATCATTTGGCTATTTTATAATGGCAGTCTTCTATAGCAATTATTAAGATCATTATGAGAGAAGCTCTCAAGGCATTATGCATAGACAACAACAGAACTATTTGTTGGCTGTTTATAAGAATATTGGGTTAGCAGATTACACACTATTGAATCGAGCTGTTTCTCAGAAGCAATTGAATTAGGTTGTTTGGCATGCGTCAGGGCAATGCCAAATGTGTCAACACTGCAAGCACCTTCCATGGTGTCATAGACACACTGCGCTTTTGGCTCTGCGCCCTGTCTTAGTGTATAGATTAAAGGAGGGCCTTTGTCTCCATAAGCCCTGAGCTCCTTAACACTGTCCCCTGTCCTGCCATTGTTGTCAAGTGATATGTGATGTGATGTCCGTGACAAATATTGGGCGAAAAATCCTAACGGAAAGACAATACCTCTTGTGTATCAATCAATAACAGAAACTAGACAACGCATACAACGGTTGTGTTACCTCCTGTAGGTCTTCGATCTTCTGCTGCATGTCCACTCTTACTGTATACTCCTCTTCCCACCTACACAGGAAAAACAAAAATTATGTAGTAAAATGGCAATAACTGTACCATTATAACATGGTAATAACAGAGTAATAGATGTGGATGTGTGTCTGAAACCCCTGAATGAATCTGGAAACCAGGGAAAGACAGAGCCTTACTACTGATAAGTAATCTGCATGAAGCCCAGTGTTAGGGTTCTACAGTGCAGCTTTTTGAGTCACAGATACACCTGGAATAGGTATTTAGGACACAGTGCACCCACAACAATTAAGCATTTGAGCTTACAGTAAATACTGCTATTGTTAATTGTGTTTCTACATTTGTATATCCCTACATTTATCGACATGAATCTACATCAATATATTAATCTGTACTGATTAATACTGTACATTAAAAGCTCACTAGTTAAGGTCCTTGTAAAAATTATTGTCATGGAACTGATTCAGTGACTTAACACATCACAGACCCACTACACAGACCATCCTACTTCCATAATGGCTGCTCAACATAAACAATAATGCACCATATCTCAGCAGGTATCTTCTGTTTACATGGCAAACTAAGAATTTCGTTGTTCATTTTTGTACAATTACAATAAATAAATCATCATCGCTCATGGAGCGTTGGTACTAGGTTGTGGCCGTTAGACGGCTCAGTGGTTAGGGAGTCAGATTTCTAGTCAGAAGGTTGCCGGTTCGATTCCTGACTCTGCCAAATGATGATGTCCCCTACGTTGCTCCAGGGGGATGTCCCTGTACTCACTGTAAGTCGCTCTGGATAAGAGTGTCGGCTAAATTACTAAAAATGTTCAACTGTTATTGTGAGAAGTATAGACGATAACGTGAAAGAGGGATAGGGCGACCAGGAACTAGATCAGCTGAGTTGTCTTAGGAAGCCACCGCCCACTTTCTGGCAAAAACAGCCTACTGGGCTGAGCGTACTGCATTGCAGATGCTGTGAGTTGGGGAATGTGCATGCACACATGCAGGAGAGAGAGAGAGAGTAGGGTGCTGGGAGTGGAGGAGTAAACGGGAGGGGGAAGATGAAAAATATGGGAGGAGATAGAACGGACTGACCAATGAGATAAATGAATAATCTAAACATGGAGAAACAGAGAAAAAGTGGCAGGGAGGTGCAGATGTAAAAACAAGTAGAGGAGGTGCAGAGGAGTGGGTAAGGGGTGTTATATTGACCCTACCTCCCTAACCTCCCTTTCTCCATATTGGGCCTGCCAGTTACTGCAATGCTACAACTGAGATTCACGACAGGCTCATGATTCTGTCACTACTGGAGGACTTGAATAAACCACATGAATGAATATGAATCATGGATGTCTGATGTCAGGAGGAAGTAAGGCCAGCCTTGACCTGATTCACATGAGGGAGACTGTGAGCTCACACACGACTCATTAAATCACAAAGACAAATAAATACACTGGTCCCAGGACCAATTCCTTCTTTCCCTACTTTCTAATAGGGAACACAAAGTAAATTTCCATGCTATCTTTAGGAATGGTATTATCACTAAGATGTTAAACACCTTCAGTGTTTGCCCATGTCTACAGTATATAGGGTCTGTGTCATATGAATTAAGGCTCCTCTGTTTCTACTTTAGCACCTACTTCCTTCAGAAACAAAATTGTAGCCATTTCAGAATGCTATGCTGTTGGTTTCAGATTCTTGACTTTTATTTTGAAAGACGTGACCAGTCTGTGTTGCTATGTACACAGGCGCCAGAGGCTTCAAGCAGAGATTCCTTCACAGGTCCTATCACAACACATTGATTAAAAAAATGTAATAAATCAATTTTCGATTAATAATAAATGAATGTTTTTAAAGTTTAAATAATGAAAAACAAAATGTAAAGTTCTACCTAGTCACATTTGTCCACTCTAGCTTGCGGTAAACTCAACAGTTCAGAAGGTCTTTAAATTTCAAAAGCATTACTGTGATTGTTGAAAGGAAACACAAGATGACATCAAAACGGATCCACTGGCAGATGTGAGGCACTGTGAAGTACCTGGTCTATAATCATACATTCTGTCACCATAACAGTTCTATTAACATGCTGTGTCCCACAGCTAACAGAGGTCATCTGTCCAGTACAGAATAAAAGCACCACATCAAGCCAAATAGTTAAACAAGACTGTCCCCAACCCCTGTTCATCTTTCTACATCTAGATATGATGGGGTGCATCCAATCCTCATTGGATCCAATCATCAGGGTGCATCCAATGTAAATGTGTATTTTATTCCCACCGGCCACCGCTTATCACTTTACTGAACTAATTGTATTGGTAGCTAGTTTATAATAACAAGGCTCTTAGTTTTGGTATGTTTTGACCATATACCACACACACCCTTGTGCCTTATTGCTTACAAGTGTTCTTATCTTGATCACATTATTGAGTTAAGTTGTGTACATTTTAGGTGTTTTGTTTCTAAATATTTTTTTACAACACTAGTCTTCCTAGTAAAATTGTAAGAAAATGTCAAAATGCAGATTCTGAAAAGTCTGAGGTATGGTTATGTGGTCTTGTATGAGGGTTACATGTTGTCCTTAAAACACTAGAGATGTTTGGGTTGAAGGCCTACACAGAAACAGTTTGAAAAATATGCACTAACTAGTCACTGTGAGTCACTGTAGGTCAGACAAATGATGGTCTGACATCTTGTATTTCAGTCAGCAGCCCTGTGACTCATGTCCTTCTACCTCTCATTAACAGGCTGATGTGAGCAGTGGCAGAAATAGACAACACATGCTGAACAACTGACTGACTCAGTTTGTTTCTGGTGGAGACAGACACTCTTAAAGGCCATCTGTTTTAATAGGGCACTTCACTTCACACAAATAGCAAAAAATACATGTAGGCCAACTATAGTTTCACCAAATTACTTAAACCATCTGTACGTAAGATGAAAAAATTTATATTTTATTAATTTACATTGCACTTTTGCAGAATTTCTAAACAAATCTTAAACTTTAAACTGTAAATTCTAGCAATTTAAGAACACAGTATTGGTAAACATTAATTTCCATGCATAGCTTCTAAACTAGTTTCTCTTTAGGAGCTCAGTCTGGAAAGTGTTGTACATGTCAATGGATTTAGAGCCCTGCTGGAAGTTAATGTTTGTTCTTGAAACTTTATTTATATATCTTTGTCTCAGCTAGTTTTCCCTGTATAAATAATGGTTAATAAATAATAAACATGTTATTTAGTTTTGGATTGAAATGTACCTTTGCTGTATTATGTACAGGCCATTATTTTGAAAATGTAACACCTTGGCTGTCTAAATATAGTTAAAAAATATATATTTAATACAACTTAAAGTGTAACTTTTCCTATGTCAGACACATAGTTTTGGGTCTAAGGTTGGTAAATGAATCAGGGGAATTTACCTGCGCTTGTATTCATCTCTTTCTCTCTTGACTTTGGCCAAGACGTTGTACAGAGCTCTAATCTCTGGGGTGATGGTGTCAATCTGGACTCCAACACCATCTGGGTGTACCCAGGAGACACCAGGACTGGTCACACGGGTCTCCAAGCCAGAACCTATTTTGCAAGTCTGATTGTAAGACCAGATGGTACCGGGCAGGAAACGCGGAGGAGGGTTGGTAAAGGTTCCTGTGTCAGTACCGACACTGGAAACCGTTTTCCCATTAGTTATTGAGCTGGACCCGGCAGGAGACTCAATAGTGGGTGTTGACAGGCTTATGGTGATAGTGGGATTGTGATTTGGTTCAGAGTGGTTGGTTGCAGCTTTGTTGTTGGCCTCTAGCGTGAGGAGAGTGTTAAGGGGCGGTGTGAAGAGGGTCGTGGGTCTTCTCGCAGAGTTATTGGTGTTATGGAATGGGAGAGACCCTGGCCTGGGCGGAATCGTTCCTACAAACCCGGTCTGTACACCTGTATCTTGGGTATGGACCTTTCTAGCACTTTCAGAACAACTTCCATTGCAGCTGTTCTTGGCGTCCAAAGCCTGCTGTAGTTGTTTCTCCAAAATCTTATTCCTTCGCTCCAGTTCATGTACCTTGGCAAGAAAGCATCTGAAGCGTAAGTTCAGAGTCTTTAGGACACTGATATTGGAGCCCAGGTCGTTCCTCAGTGCCATCGCTGCGGGTGGTTGAGGCACAGAACGATGATATGAATGGGTATTGTGGTTCAAGTGCAGATAACCGTGCGATGGTGTAGTAAAATCGAGCCCTGACAGAGTCTCCGGGCCCAGTCCAGGATGGTCACCCAAGAAGAAAGACGTCGGGGAGCCGAGGACGGCTTCGGGTAGAAGGCCCGAGGGCGAATCCGGATGGCTCTGTCCTACTTGGATCTGCTGCTGATGGTGCTGTGGATGTTGGAGAAGCGAATTCGCTCCCAACGCAGGATTCATGCTATGGTATGGAAAACTAAAGCGCTGCAGATCTGGCATGAACCCGGACGTTACTTTCCTCGCTATGAGCTAAGGTATAGAAAAGATAAATAATGATACACTGAAGGTTGGCTGGTTGGAGATCAAATGTATCCGCAACAAAACAACTTAATTATTTACCGGCCTAGTTACGAATCGAATGTTATCCTGGGCTTACGTATCCGTCTTGGAAGCTGATGTGGATAACCTTCTCTAATACCCTATTTCTGTAGAGCCGGTTATTTCTCACTGTTAATTGCCGCTGGATGAAGGATCCCTACCAAAGCAATGCAGAATGGGACAGTCCGACGGCGGCGCGCTTAAGGCAAATACAATGTCAAATGCTTTTAAAAAAGTAAAATAAACAAAATAAATTACTGTAAACTGCGACAAAAGCTCTAATGAAAAAAAATTAAACCAGTATCTGTCTGAGCGAAGTCATCGCTTATCTGGCTCTATGTAGGCTAGTGACCGCAGACGAGCACAAGCGCTGCGAGATTTGAAGAGCAGAAAAACTACCGTAAATACCCAAATATAACATACTGTGTCACAGCTGCGTCCAGCCAACGACGTGATTACGTAAAAATCTCTAGGCGAGTCCTATTTTGACCACGGGTGTGTATTCATTCTACACCCCACAAAAAATTCATTTAAGTTGTGTGAAAAACGAGATTTCTACTGGACGAATTCAGTAGGCATTTACTTCACAAGGTGTGGAGATTTATTAAGGAACAATTTAATACGTTGTAACAATATTTACAATCAACTAATTTATTCGGTTCCAAAGTAGTATTGCGAAAAAATTAATCTAATTTATTTATTTTAAAAAACATATGAGAATCTACAGCAGGAAGGTACTTTGAAATATTGAAACAAGACAAAATCACAATAGGTAAAATACTGTATGTAGGTTATGTTTCATATATCATATTTGTTTACAGGAAAAATAAATGCAGATATTGTAATGCTTTCTAGGATGGAGACAGTATGGAAAGATAAAAATCATAAAAATTTGCTAAAGGCGCAGTAGACCAGATATTAGGCCACCGGCTACAATTGAAACATAAATAGAACACAATACTGTAGTTGCTGTAATTAAAGATAAGTTGTTCCTTAGCATCTACGTCCTCTCCGTCTCTCACTCAGTTAGATGGTTTCTACAGGTGGAAGCCTCCAGCTCTTTTTCCATCTCCCTCCCTCCCTTGCTCTTTTTCTGTCCATCCATGTTGACCTGTGTGTCCAGCGAGGCCACTTCCAGGGCATGCCACCCCACTGAGATCTTATGCAGCAAAGGTCCCCCTCTCTCTCAGTTGAACCCCACCACCTCCTCCATCTCCAACCCTCTCATTATTCCCCAAATCCAAGGTGGTCTTTGGATTGCTCCTCTGTCGCCAGCTGTGACTTAAGGACAGCGAGAGGCTGTCTTGTTGTGCTGAGGAGAGAAAAGCAGAAAGAGAGAGTTAACAGTCACTCTACACCCGTGTCCTCACATATTGCATCAACACCAAGAGAAACCACCTAAATATCCTTACTCTCAGTGTAGCTTCCTGCTGTCCCCTGCCTTCTCCTCCCCAGCTGCTTTTGTCTCCCAAATAGAAGGCCGTACACATCTTCTCTGAAGTCCTTGTTCATGATTTGGTATATAAACGGGTTCATCATGCAATGAGACTTTGCGAACATAGCTGGGATGAGGGTCACAATGGGTGGCAGACAGGATAAGGGCTGCTGGCTCTCCATCTCATCCTCCTGGTTGGGGGTTGATGTGGCAGACAGACTGGGGCTGAAGCCTGAAAGAGAATCTGTGCCCCGCCAGGTTTCTCCAGGGTCATAGTGGACACTTCCGTAGTTTTCCAGGGAGGTCCAGTTGAGGAAACCCATGATGTTGGGGATGTTTGTGAAGGACTGGCCCATCCCAGTGGATCCTCCAGCACTCACGGAGGGTTCTCCACCCTGCACAGCCCCCTCTTCCCCCTTCTCCTCCTTCGGTGCCAGGGCAGAGTAGAGGGAGACTATGGCATAGGGCATCCATGAGAGGAGGAAGGTGGAGCACACCACTGCTGCTATCTGGGCACAAAACAACATGTGTATAGGTGGTGGTCAGACGCGGCCTTACCTATGTTTCACCCGTTTCAATTGAAACAGGCCCCGACATTCAAAGGTGACCCCAACAGACCGGCAAGATTACATTAATCCCCTTTAATAGCCACAAGGTATGAAATCAACCTTGATATTTGCGATCTTCTGGAGAAATACTACACTACCCACAATTCTAAGCAAAACACTGACGTCTCTGATTGGTCGACTTTGCGGTTAAGATGGCGACGATTACCGCCCCTTAAGCGATCTGAAGTATACTATCGGTAGTTTGTGTTTATACTTTCACCTTTTATTATATATATATATTATTGAAACGGGCCCCCAAATGCTTAAAGGAGAATTCCGGGCGATTTCAAAATGTAGCTCTGTTGTTTGCATATATGAAGTGCTGTCAGTTGCGTTAATAACTCAATCTGTATTGGCAAAATCGTGTTTACCTTTTGTTGCCAGTATACAACCATTACGCATTTATGGGGCAAGTTAAAAAATGTGCTTTGAGCCACTAAACATGTTCGAAATGTAATTACTAGTCCATATCCATTTGCAGTGATTCCTTATAGTGAACACAGCGAATTTGTACAAATCAGTCCGTGTACATACCTGTTAATTTGCCATTTTCCAGTGAAGTTCACACTAGTCAATTGTCAAATTCATACAATGCATTATTCCGAAACGTATTTTTTCAGCAAAAAACGATCTGTTCAAATTCGCTATAGGATTGACCTATTAAGAAGAAAATAAAGATATTTATGTAAAGACATTTACAAATTGCCCCATAGTGCCAACATTAGTAGACATAGTGCCAACGTTAGTAGACATAATGCCAACATTGGTAGACATAGTGCCAACGTTAGAAGACATAGTGCCAACGTTAGTAGACATAGTGCCAACGTTAGTAGACATAGTGCCAACGTTAGTAGACAGTGAAAATGTTAGTAGATATAGTGTAAACGTTAGACAGTGACAATGTTAGTAGACATAGTGACAATGTTAGTAGACATAGTGACAATGTTAGTAGACATAGTGACAATGTTAGTAGACATAGTGACAATGTTAGTAGACATAGTGACAATGTTAGTAGACATAGTGACAATGTTAGTAGACATAGTGACAATGTTAGTAGACATAGTGACAATGTTAGTAGACATAGTGTCAATGTTAGTAGACATAGTGACAATGTTAGTAGACATAGTGACAATGTTAGTAGACATAGTGACAACGTTAGTAAACATAGTGACAATGTTAGTAGACATAGTAACAATGTTAGTAAACATAGTGACAATGTTAGTAGACATAGTGACAATGTTAGTAGACATAGTG
>JACXGM010003378.1:0-42090 GCA_016801145.1 Umbra pygmaea
TGATCTGAAACCTGACATCAAGTAAGGTGAGGAACAATGAATTTCACCCACATGGAAAAATGCTCTTTATTTGAATGAGTGAACGTGGCTCTTAAAAGGTAATTAAAGGCACAGGGGTTGCGGTGCCACCGGCTTGAAGGCACCTGGGTTGCGGTGCCAGCGGCTTGGGCCCGCAATCGCTGCTCGCAGCTATATTTAGCTTTTGTTCTTTTTGTTAGAAGTCTCCGTGCCGCTTTGAGAGCACAAGGAATATATTGTTTTGTTCTGTGTATCTCCAGCCGGAGTCTCGTTTATTTTGCCTTGTGGGTTTGTTAAATAAACCACCCATGCCTCGCTCACGTTATACCGCCTCCAGTCTCTCTCCCTCAACCTACACCACATTTCATGACACATTCATGTAGTCCTGTTTTCTATAGGTCAAAATTTCTACTGTAAGTGTTCCTGCTTGTACAAAAATGTGAAGTATGAAAACATTCAAGTGGACGGACAAGACTATTTGTTGACATGCTGGTCCAGAATAACACCCTCTGCCTCAAAGAAATTCAGCAAAGAATAATACAGGACAATCAACTATTCCACAATGTTCACCAATGCAGTCTCCACAATTGATCGTGTTCTAAGGATAAATGCCATACGAATGAAGTATGTACAGTCATATGCAGACGTTTAGGCACCCCTGACAATGTCCATGATTTTCATTTATAAATAATTGAGTAATTGAATCAGCAATTTCATTTTGATCTATCAAATAACTGAAGGACAGTGCTATTTCAGTAGTGAAATTAGGTTTATTGGATGAACAGAAAATGTGCAATATGCATCAAAACAAAATTAGACAGTTGTATGAATTGGGGCACTCAAACAGAAATATCACATCATATATAGTTGAGCCTCCTTTAGTAGAAAAAAACAGACTCTAGATGCTTCCTTTAGTCTGTAATGAGTGTCCAGGATCTGGATGAAGGTATTTTGTACCATTTCCAGTTCAGTTAGGTTTGATGTTTGACAAGCATGGACAGCCACTTCAAATCAACCCACATATTTTCAATGATATTCAGTTTTTTTCTGCCACAGTCAATGTCCCTAGACAAACGAGGAGGCAACATCACACTATGTGCCACGATTGCTGACATTGGTGTTGTGACACACAATGCTGTCTTGGGACCATACAACACAGAAAGGGTCCTAATTTAAACATCCTCAATGAAATCCTCTTTCCGCAGGTTGATCAGAAGCAATTGGAGCAATATTTTGTGGTTGTTTGGAACAATGTCCAATTCCACTGTTCAACACTGGTGCCAAAGTGATTTGAGCATCACCTAAATTGCAGGATGGTTGTGTCGCATCTGCCCCCTCCCCCTGTTGTGTCCAGAGGTTGGCATCGCCAGAATATTAGCAGCCTACACCAATATATAAGTTTTGTTTCGTTACTAGAAGGCATGAGAAGTCTAGCTATACTCTATGTTTGGTATCCCTGTATTATCCCTGGAGAGAGAGAAGGGTGTTAGAGTGGTCATCCCAGTGCAAAGTAAGATGTGTCTCTATGTCTGTAAACACAATCTCTATAGAGAGTCTAGCGTCATCATATAACCTCTATTGTTCCTTCAGAATATCAAGACCTGGGTGAAGTGTTCTCTACAACCCAGAGCCTCTACACTACCTCCCCACAGGCCAGAAGACTGTGCTATAAATCTACTACCAGGGACAACCCTGCTACGGAGCCACGTCTACCCCCTGTCATGCGTGGAAACAGAGGCCATGGAGACGTACATCCGGGAATCACTGGCACAGGGACACATCAGACCCTCGACGTCTCCAGTGTCATCAAGCTTATTTTTTGTGAAGAAGAAGGACGGAGGCCTCCGGCCCTGTTTTGATTACCGCGCTATTAATAAAATACAGTACAGATACTTGCTACTTATAATACATTCTGCCATAGAATGGGGCCAAGATATTCACTAAGCTTGACCTCTGCAGCGCCTATAACTTGGTGCGTATTAGGGAGGGGGATGAGTGGAAAACAGCGTTTAATACCACCTCAGGGCAATATGAGTATTTAGTTATGCCATATGGACTAACAAATGTAGCGGTTGTTTTCCAAGCCTTTGTTAGTGATGTGTTCCGGTACCTGTTGGGGCGATGCGTCGTGGTATACATTGACGACATCCTGACTTATTCTCCCACCTACCAGCGGCACATTCAGGATGTCAGGGAGGTCCTGCCCCGATTCCTATGCCATCATCTGTACGCCAAAGCGAAGAAGTGCATTCTCCACCAACTGTCTGTCTCCTTCCTGGGCTAAAAGATTATAGACACAGGCTTGGAGATGAAAATAGATAAAGTTGACACTGTGTGTTCCTGGCCCACACCTACCACCGTAAGAGAACTTAAACGCTTTCTCGGGTTCACCAATTACTATCGCCGTTTCATCAGGGCTTTCAGTACTGTGGCAGCCCCGATGACCGCCCTGTTAAAAGGCGAACCCCATCGGCTCCCATGGAACACGAAGGCAGAGGAGGCTTTAGGGTCCTGAAGGATAAATTCACCACTGCACCCATCCTGAAACATCCGGACCCGATGCTCCCTTTCGTGGTGGAGTTGGATGCACCCCTCCAAATTATGTAATTGTGCATTCTACTCCCGCAAACTAACACAGGCCGAAATAAATTATGACGTGGGAGACCGAGAGCTGTTGGCCATGGTGGAGGCACTGAAAAGGTGCTGACATTGGCTGGAAGGGGCAAGGCACACCTTGATGGTTTGGACCGACCACCGGAATTTGGAATACCTGAGAGCAGCCAGGAGACTCAACCCACGACAGGTGAGGTGGGCTCTATTCCTAACACAATTCAATTACACCATCTCTTACTGACCAGGCTACAAGAACGGGAAGGCAGATGTTTTGTCATGGATATACGACAGGGAGAACATTGTCACATCGGAGAAACCTGTCATGTCCTTGGAGCGCATCGTGGCTCCCATACAGTGGGAGATCGACGAGAAGCTTCACCGAGAGCAGGTAAACCACCCCCCTCCACCTAACTGCCCCGACGGTCTTTTATATGTTCCCACAGAGTACCGGGACCGCCTGCTATTCTGGGCGCATACGTCTCTTCAATCCGGACACTCTGGGATTACGCGCACCCTCCAAGCAGTCAGGACAAAGTATTTCTGGCCTGAAATGACGCAGGACATGCAGCGGTAAGTTTCTTCCTGTTCTACGTGTGCCCAGTGTATCAGCCCCAGACACCTGCCGTATGGTAAGCTCTGTCCTTTACCAATTCCACAAAGACTATGGACACATATCTCAGTGGATTTTATCACACACTTGTCCCACCTATGTCCCAGGGCTATACCAGCATTCTAGTGGCAGTGGATAGGTTCTCGAAGAGCTGTAAATTGATACCCCTGCCGGGTCTGCCCACTGCCTTTCAAACCACGGAGGCCCTTTTTAAATGTCTTCCATAACTACGGAATCCCAGAGGACATAGTATCTGACCGCGGGTTGCAATTCACATCACGCATGTGGAGGGCCTTTATGGATTGGCTAGGGGTGGCAGTGAGCTTAACATCCGGCTATCACCCTTAATCGAACGGGCAGGCGGAGAGGGTCAACCAGGAGGTGGGATGTTTTTACGCTCTTATTGCCAAAGACAACCGGACAAGTGGGCTGACGTCTTGCCATGGGCTCTCATCATCGTTTCATGTGTTCTCCTCAGGCCGGCGGTTCAGGGTTCCCTGGACACTGACCTGCCTGACTCGGCCCCTCCTCCTCCTCTCACCATCAACAGTGAGACAGCCTACACAGTGCATCACCTTCTGGACTCTCGGCGACGACAGGGACACCTGTAATACCTTGTGGACTGGAAAGGTTACGGTCCAGAAGAACGTAGCTGGGTCCCCTCTCAGGACATCTTGGACCCTAAGTTATACAGTGATTACCACCGCCTGCATTAGGATCATCCTGGCGTCCGCAATCTTTCCCTTCCTCGGTGGCTGGAGCCGCTTCTCAGAGAGGGGGAACTGTCGCATCTGCCCCCTCCCCATGTCGTGTCCAGAGGTTGACATCACCAGAATATTAGCAGCTTACACCAATATATATGTTTAGTTTCGTTACTAGAGGGCATGAGAAGTCTAGCTATACTCTATGTTTGGTATTAGGGTTGATTAGGTGCCCAGGTGCGTGATTTCGCAGCTGACAGTCATCCATCCATCAATGTCTATTTAAACACTACTGAGGTTCTGGAACCTCGTCGATTATTGTGTTCCTGTGGGCTGTGTTTCCTGTGCTGTTACCTTGTGTTATATTCGCTGCATGAGAATGAATAAATCCTCCGTTGTTGAGCACCTGCTTCCAGTTTCTTTTGACAGCCACAGGTTGTGACAAGTTTGTATTCACAGCGCCTTACTATTTCCTAAATGGATTTAATTATTTATTTCCCTCAATATTTTACAAACAATACCCCATAATGACAATGTAAAAGAAGTGTGTTTGAAATCTTTTCATTAAAAATAATAAATGAAAAAAGTACAGAAGTATTCACAGCCGATGCCATGACACACAAAATTGAGCTCAGGTGCATTCTGTTTCCACTGTTCATCCTTGAGATGCTTCCACAACCTGATTGAGTCCACCTATGGTAAATTCAGTTGATTGTACATGATTTGGAAAGGCACACACCTTTCTATATAAGTTCCCAAAGTTAACAGTGCATGTCAGAGCAAAAACCATGTCAAGAATTCCAAGGAATTGTCTGTAGACCTCCGAGACATAATTGTATCAGATCTAGGGAAGGGAACATAAAAATACGTGCAGCATATATTCAGGTAGGTGAACAAGAACCCAATGGTCACTAAAAGGCACATAAGAACCTGCCTGGAGTTTGTCAAAAGGCACGTGAAGGACTCTCAGACCATGAGAAACTAAATTCTCTGGTCTGTTGAAAAAAAGATGGAACGTTATAGCCTGAATGGCAAGCGTCATGTCTGGAGGAACCCAGGCACCGCTCATCGCCTTGCCAATACCATCTCTACAGTGAAGCATGGTGGTGGCAGCATCATCCTGTGGGCATGTCTTTCAGTGGTAAGAACTGGGAGTCTAGTCAGGATCGAGGGAAAGATTAATGCAGCAATGTACAAAGCCATCCTTGCTGAACACTTGCTCCAGAGCGCTCTGGACCTCAGACTGGGGAAAAGGTTAATCTTCCAACAGGACAATGACCATAAGCACATCAAAACTAATTTATCAATAAAGTGTATTTTCTACTCTATTAATAGAATTATAATGCAAATTAATTTAAAATACAGAAAAGGTGTATAATTAATATTTCAATATTTTATTCAATCATCTCTTCAAACAAACAGTATGCACAACAAATAATCACAGTGTTTACTGGTTTTACAAATTTTAACACAAAATATCTCAAAAGAAAAATCTGAATTTAGGAATAAAAAATAATTTAGGAATAAAGTAAATTCTACATTTTAGCTAACAACAACAAAGTAAATGAAGTAATTAAAGTATTTTTCAAGAGGAACACCAAATATAAAAAAGTAAATGCTTGTACTGTACATATTCAAAGAAGCACAATTTATATTGCAGGTCAAGAATGTGTAATATTTATTACAAATGTCAATAGTTTATGTCCTTCTTTATAGCTAAAATGAGATAACACATTTGTGAAAGTGAATGCGAGAGCATTGTGTTCGCATTTGCACTAAGCATTCAAGACATTTTTTGCCCTATTTTAATGATCTGAAACGCAAGTATCAAACGCAAAACGCAAGTGACATTGTGGGAGGGTCCCGGGCGCTGTTGCCATTTTACCAGCGGGATAAATTACTCTTGCGCCCGACGCAAATCTAAAATGGGTAGGTCTGAAGTAGCTTCATTAGTCAAAGGTGTGGTTTGGGAATAACGTGCAATAAACCAATCAGAGCGTCATCTCACATTCCCTTTAAGAGCAGACACACTTTTTCATTTTTTATTGGTATTATAACGGCAGATTGCTTTTGATTTGTCTTTTTACAAAATGTAAATAAAGAAATGTCACAAGACATACTTTCAGATGTTTTGGTCTCACTGTCACTGAATCACAAGGTTGTGAATGCATGGTAATATTTTTGCAATGTAGTCTAACATTAGACCGAGATTACTTTGCTTACCTCACTCTTCTGTCAAATAAGCTCTCCTCACCCGGTCTGCATTTCTGGGCATTTGGGTTGTGGCAACGGCACATCCATTTCAACATCACGTCTCCTTAAGTCCTCTAATATTTCACCATTTATGTCATCAACACATCCATGATTCATGAAAATGTTGCATAAAACACAACAAGCCACAAAGAATGCAGCAACTTGAGTAGTGTACCTCCTGTTCTAACACCTGACGCACCTTTTCAGTGTGCTGAATGTTGGTTCAATAAGGCTACACTGCGTGTTTGTGTGTGTTTTAATGAAAAGGGTAAGCAGAGTCCAAGACATTATTGGTTATTCAGTTGTTAAAGTAAACTGTTGAATATTCAAATAATTACCAGTAACTACTAAGTTGGTATTCTCCTATACCTGTAGATACATTCTGAATTCGTATGTGATTTGCTTAGGATTTTAGTGTGTTTTAAAAAAAGGGAGAGAAATGTGGTAAAGTGCAATGTATACTGCCATACCTACGGTGGCAGTATAGAGAGAATTGAAGGGGACAGTGGAGAGGAGAAGGGGAAGGAGAGGACAAAGTGGGTAATTAATGGTACGAAGTGTGTCCTGGTTTTCATTTAAATTCACTATATAACACATATAATATTCTGTTAAGGTATTTGATGTACACCATTATAGCTGTACTATCATTGCAATTTATTGAACAAAATATAAATAGGCTACTCCGTATTTCCTTTTCAACCAGAATTTCTCCCAAATTACGTTCTCAGGAAACTTTTGAAAACCTGAATTACGTTATATGCCAAAATATTTAGATTTTTTTACGTTTGAACTGCACGTTTTGTTATTAGGCTGTATTTGTACCTCAATTACGTTGCTCCTGTACACTTCGTTTAGGGGGTTTATGCGAGAACATTCCATACATTCCATAGCATTCAAAATATATTGCAACATTCAAAGTTAAGGTTAGGTAGGAGGATACTAACGGTTAAGGTTAGGCATGAGGTTACTGAGGTTAAGTTTAAAATTAAGGTTAGGGTTAACATTACAAAAACCGACAATCACCTGTCTTCATGACGCAAGCAATGTAGAACAAAACACACATAAATTGCCGGACTGGATTTGAACTCGCGAACACTGGCATGCAAGTTGCAGATTTATACGCCCGTCCACCATCCCCGAACTCCACCCTAGCAAAAACTATGCTATTTACATGCTACGTCATGGTCTTCATATGTTCCTATTTAACGTTACTTCAGTGTTCAATTTAGTTCTCTACAAACGTAATTGACCCTCTCATACGTTCATATTTCACATATTTCGGTAATACAAAATAGTTCCCTCAGAACGTATTTCATGTGATTTCGGGCTGTTCCTTATAGTATGTCAGACCTTCTACTATTTTGTTCACCTAGAAGTGTTGCAAACTGCGGACATTTGTCTTTCCTTCCCAAAGGTTTATTATTATTTCATGCGATGCCAGAGTATGCAGTGACTACCATAATAACTTGCAGCCTTCTCGTTCTGTCGCCTTTATAAGCTGGTCTCTGAAAGAGGAAGTTGACTCGTTGTCATCAACGCAAAAGGCTATCCATAGTGCTGGAATGCAGCTGGATTTCCAGTGAAACATTTACATGAATCAGATTTACCAGTTACGTAGTTGGTATTGTTGTAAAATTTGTTACATTGTTCAGCAATACACTGTTTCCCATCTATATACAGTGTTGTACGGTAGGCAACTATTCCCTCTCTGGCACTTTAACAACTATGGCCACCAATGGCTAATCTGTGTAAAGCGCAAAACAGTATATGAAGGTAAAGCAGCGCGCAGCACAGTGCTCTTAAATGTGTAAGAAGTATCGGCTTGGAGTATCGGGCCTTTTTCTATATAAGTTTTTCAGATATACTGCTATAAAAAGGCATTTGTGATTTACCTGTAATACATAGCTACCACTAGATTGTTGGGACTTTGTTTGAAATACACCCATTATTTGAAGCCCTTGGGCGAGATATTGACAACATACCAGTATAATATTATGGCAAGTCGACGGTACCTCGGTACCTTTAGCTAATCGACGTATTTACATAATCGATGGCGTCGATTACGTCGATGCGTTGTGACAGCTCTTCTGTGCACCAACCCTCCCCATCCAACCTAATGTAGCTTGAGAGGTCCTGCAAAGAAGAATAGCAGAAACTGTCCAAAAATAGGTGTAACAATCGTGTAGCTGTAACATTTCCCTGTTCCCTTCCACTGAGAACTACATCTTCCCCTTCCTGAATTGCTCAGAACTACAATTCCCATAACCCGGACTCAATCACCCAAATTCAGAACACCTGCTCTCACTCAGACTCTATAATAAGCACACACACACCATGGCCTCTTCGCGAGGTATTGTAAGTACATTTTTGTCTTTCTGCTGAGCATTTATTCTTGGATTGTTATTTTGGCCTGACACTTGCATTGTATTCAGTATTGTGTTTTTGGATTATCCCCTGTACCGTTGCCTGATCTGTTCCTGCCTTGACTCCTATCGTTTTGCCTGTATGAGTACCCGTTCCGTGTACCTACTTCTGCCTGTTAGTTTCACCTGGATTTGTTTATGGACCTCTGCCTCTTTGACTGCCTGGTTTTGCGGTACAGTACGTTACCTTACTCCTGACGTTTATATTTAAATAAACATTGTTGTAATTCATAACTGTTGTGGAGTAATCGTTACAGTAGCATCATATTCAAAAAGCCTTGAGGCTGTAATTGCTGCCAAAGGTGCTTCAACAAAATATTGAGCAGACGCTGTGAATACTTATGTATGTGCTTTTTTCGTTTTTTATTTTTAATATATTTGCTAAGATTTCAAACACACTTCTTACACATTATCATTATGGGGTATTGTTTCTAGAATTGAGGGAAATAATGTGTGTTGTATTGGAACTACTTTGTTTCACTACATATTATAATGTTGTTTGTTACTGGACTGAGCTTTTCAATGGTGGCTTGTTTTGTTGTTGTCTGTAGGTCTGTTCTGATATGACGCTGGTGTCTGCTCCTGTGTCAATCTTAAAGTGTATTATATAACCTTTAATTGGATGTTTCACTATCCACACGTTATTAGATAATTTTTTTATCTCTCAGAGGAAATAAGCGTTGCGTCGTTCTCTTTCTCTATTAGGTGTAGTGACTTCGTTAACTGCCCAGGAACGACACACAACTGCGAAGTGTCCTAGCTTCTTACAGTTATGGCATTCTGCCTTTCTGACAGCACATCTAGCTTCTTTTGCATGTGCTTTACCACATCTATAACCTTAGCCTTTTTTTCATTCTTTTCATTCACATGTCTTTGTTTCTCATTACGCAGCCCGTCTTTGTATGCTACTTCACTCAGTTGTGCTTTGTTAGCATTAGCCCCTTGTTCGCTTATATGGCTCTTCACTTGCTCCAACTATCTCACTAGCTCAACTGCTTTATCTAGCATGAGGTGAGGTCAGGTTTTAACTGAAGCTTTTCTGACATTTCTTTGTCCAATATCCCTATGAATAACCTGTCGCGGATATTTTCATTCTTGACAGCGTTATCTCATTTGGAAGGTATTACGCTGATAGTAGCCTATAATACTGTGAAAACATCAACATATATTAACCCATTATTATCATGTTATTACGATATTAATAGAAATATATTACCATTACCCAGATACAAATGGTTATCATCGAACCCTTTCCATGTTATTTAATCTGTTACCTTCTTATCACCTTATCACCCCAGTATTACATCTTATTACTGTGATGTATTACCCAGATATTACTTTGGTAATTACATGTTATTACCTATATATTACCTCTTTAATTTCATACTGTTACCCCTCTATTACCATCTTATTACCGTGCTGTAATGTAAAGTGCTACCATGTGGTTGTATTGATTCAATGATTGCAGTACATTTACTTAGGTATTTATTTACATAATTATAATTTTTTGGGGGAAACACCCATTGTTATACAACTGAACACATCATTGAATTCATTCATCTATTTGGGTATCTACAGCTGAATTTATGAAATGAACAGAGGACACACTTGTAGATTTGATGTTAGTATTTCTTTTCAACTAATGCATTACTAGAATAAAATGCAGTGCTTTATTGTGCAGTGAATTTTGAACTGTTTCACCAACATAAAAGTGTCTTTAGTTTGCTGTGTTAACTCTCTTGAGAGCAATTACCTGAGTTTGGAGAATTGTGTGAAATCGATTAGGAAAAACTTTAAGACACAATTGTCATCTTGTTTTTATTCGGAAAACACAGCCTTTTATGAGGCTTGTGGAGACATTGCTCTAGACACGTAAGAAAATCTCTGGCTTGACCCTGGGCAGAGACAGGATGCTGACACAGAATGGACTCTTATCGGTGTTACAGTATGGTAGAATACTCTAACCCTCTTAACTAGGTTTTACAGTACTGAAATGTACTCTAACCCTCTTACCTAGGAATTACAGTACTGCAGTGTACTCTAACCCTCTTACAATATTTACTTTTGTGTCAATTGTCAATGGTTTGGGCAAAATGGTGTATCAATAAGTGTGTTTAGTATTTTAAGAAAATATAGTACACATTCAAGAAAAACTGTAATTGCAATAGACATAATCTTTCCTTAATATTATTTCTTAGTTTATCTTTAAATGGGTAATTAAAAATGATTTTCCAGGTGTGAATCAGACATTAGGGTACAAGAGATGCGTTGAATCTTATAGCAGACCCTCATTCTTACCTCACCCTTACCCACTTGTTCTGTTGTAATGTGTTGCCTAAGAAACACTGAGGTTGGATTGCGAAGAATGGCAGGTAGATCAATAAGCCCATTCATTTTGGTACACACTCGTGACTTGAATGATGCAATTGATGTTCAACTTTTAAATAATAAATCATGTATTTCATTTAAATGAACAAATCCCCCCTTTTGGAGGAAGGTAGAAGCGATTTCATCTTCTACATTTGTCAAATATTGAAATCAGACAAAAAAGCATTTGTCATACCTAAGCACGCCTGTGAAATTGTGATGCCCTGTGGGATTTTACTTCACTCATAGAGGCTTCATTATTGCAGACTCATTGGTATGGGCAATTACAGGGCCTATATAGCCCCTACACCATCAAGAAGTTTCAGACCATCAGCTTTAGGACACTTGTGTGATTGTGGATGCACATGTGAACATGCAAATTAAGGGCTGGATCGTTTGGGATTTAGTAACACATTCTACTGCATGTCTGTAGGAAGGGGGAGTAATCGACCCGAACAACCAGCACATCGTACTTTCTTTCGTTCTTTAGGGATTTGTCATAGCAGCTCCTTTGTTTGGAGTATTACCATTTCTGGAAATCTTCATTGGTGAGCTATTGCCTATGAGACATTTTTCTCTCTTTTAAGAATCTCCTCCTAGTTTTTCTATCATAAAAGTTTTACCACAAAAGTTCTTGGTTGCCCATCAAGCAAGAACACTCAGTGTGTATGTTCCTGTTCCCTGTTCATAAATGCTAAGCAACAAAACCCACCAAATATATCAAAATTGGGTTAACATATTCCATTGTGGGGCAGATTTATTAAAGAGCTCATAAAGATTCCGATCACAGCATACTTTTGTTCAATTTTTTAAGACAGGATGTACTGTTCACACACTTCTCTCTACCTCAGTGTGATGTTGCTTGAGCGAGTGAGCTACTTCATATAAAACAAAAGGCAATGGGGTTAACTATTGCAGCAACTATATACATGTATTCCACTAAACCTATCCAGTTACAGTTTATAACTTAGTAGCTGCTTTTGTCTCTAATAAAATTAGTTTCAGATAGCTACAAGGTTGTGCCTGCTTTTTAAAGTGCTGTGTAAAGTTTGCTAGGAGCAAGAAATGATACACAGATAGCTGTTTTAGGGCACATTCTGCTATAGCACCAGAGGTAGCTAGCAGGCTAGAAGTTGTTGCTTTTCCTAACTGAAATTATTTTATACCGAGGACTTCTTACCCATATCGTCATACGATTTCAGTGCTTCATTGTAGTTCAGACAACTCTGACAAACAAAATTACTTTATATTTATCTTTACATTTTTTTGTGTAAACCACAACAACAAACTGCAGTGTATAGTTTTATTTTTACCTTTATTTCACCATGCAAGTTGACTGAGAACAGCTTCTCATTTACAGCAACAGCCTGGGCAGATTAGGTTGCCATGATGGTATTAAGGCCAGATTGGAAATGTGTCCAGGACACCGGGGTTAACACACCTACTCTTACGAATAGTGCCATGGGATCTTAAGTGATGTCTCAGTCAAAAGATGGCACCACAAGCAGGGCAGATGTCCCCACTGGGAATAATCTTTAGACCAGAGGGAATAGTGCCCCTTACTGGCCGTCCAACACCACTTCCAGCAGCATTAGTCTCCAATCCAGGAACTAACCAGCCGGAAACTGCTTTTTGTTTAACGATCTAAGCGTACGGCGTTAAGCGCATATGGCGCAAGTGCGCTTTGGGCGTGTCCAAATGCACTTTTGCTAGTTTGACGGTGCATTTGAATAATTTGCTGTTAAAATAACAATGACATGCTGCCCTATTGACATTAGACCAGGTTTTTGTTGGTCAATGGCGCGATAACTTTCTGATGCCTCAAGATAGAAATACACCCAGAATTATCCTGAACACATCTCCCTGTTAGACCAGCAGGTCCATGGGCGCAAATATGGGTGCAGGTGCACAAGCTGTTTTAACGAAACCGAGCGCCGGACGGGAAATTGACAACTGCGTCGGTCTTAAACTAGCAAAAATACTTGCGTTCGGGTTTTGTACTGCGCTGCGCTGGGTGCAAGATAGGGCCCCTTGGCTTTAAGAGCAAACTGGCAGTGGAATACATGTTGCTATGCTGGCAGCCAGGGCCGTGCACAGACCTTTTAAAGGGGCATGTGTCGAATATGAAAAAGGGCGCCCCCTCCTTTATAAATATATATACATATATATATATATATATATATATATATATATATATATATATATATATATATATATACACACTCACTATTAATAACAGCCATAATAATAATATAGATATTATTAAACCCATACAGGGTTTAAGGGCATCTTTCAACCTAATTTAACAGCAACCTTCTGTGTGCCATGTGCTTGAAGACGTTTATGACTGTGATACACTGGTCTCTTATTCACTACACTTTCCTTAAAATAAGCCAGCAATAAAAAAAATATATAATAGTGTGAAAAGTGCAGTTGCAGTGAAAAGCATATTAGAATGATTTCTGAATGATCACGTGACACTGACGAGTACTACTGAACTGGAGCAATAATGCTTACCATTCAAAAACTTTTGACTGACAGTGTAGGCTATATGTATTTCACATTATAATATATTAAATTCTGCATGATAAAATATAAAGATTTCATAGTGATCTGATTCTGTAATATTTGTTTTACTACTACAACATTACTGTACTACATTTATAGGGTGAAGTCAGCAAAAATTGGCAACTTTTTGGTAAAGGGCTTATAATACCATCAAATAAGCTATGCATTAGATCTAATTTAATTTTTCTGCCCTGCCTGCCTAGAAAACTAGAACAATCAAAACTCTTGTTACAAGTCCACAAGTGTTGAAGCAACAATGCAAGATCGGTTATTGTGATTTGCTGTAAAGACATTAAGAGATATGATGCTACAACTATATTTGGCCCATTTTACCTGATGGCCCAATTTAGCTGACTTCACCCTACATGTGAAGACAAGCAGAGAGTACAGAATACTATACTGTAAATAGAAAAATTTGCTAGACTAGATAGCTAATATGTGCATATTAAATGTAAATTAGAGTATCAGCAATCACAAATCAAAAAAGAAATTTCTTAAATGTTACCTATGACGATTATCACTCGTTGCTTTGTGTAAGTTCCAGTACGAAACAGCATGGGGCAAACCTGCGCTTATGATTTCCCGATGGTAAAAACAAATGATATGTTGTTGTATTACTTATCAATACATTGTTAACATTTTACAAAGGTCAAACTCAAATGCAGTTACGGCGTTTTTGACCAGCGAATGTGTGCAAATGTGCATTTAAAACGGCACTGGCGGCATCCCATTATATTTTAATCAACAGGTTACAAACTAGTTTTTGTAGAGCGGGTGCTCAGCTTTTCCTGTTGTTAAATACATTAGGCCAAAATCTCAATTTCTAAAAGATTAAATGTGTATGCACAGGCTATTTAAGTGTAGCCTGTGTATTGGCCATGACTAGACGTTTCTCGTCAGGTCCCACATGTCTCAGTCAGACATCAAATAAGTAAAATATTGCCTTTAGACGTAGTGTTTAGTACTTATTCAAACAACAAGATGTTTGTTTACCCTTGCAAAACTTTGTTCAACTCCTGGCTGCTGATGTGCGGCTGCTGCGGAACTCCAGTGCATTCAGTCAATATAAAGGGGGGCAGAGTTATCAGGTTTACTGACAGTTTGAGGAGCGACCAAGATTTACACAAGCTCTTTTTAAGAACTTCCATTGGTTAAATATTTGTAAAACGGACAGAAAGACGTAAAGGGCACTTAAGAGTGTAAGGGCAAAAAGGGCATGTGCTCTGCACAGGTTGAGCCCTACCCGTGCACGTGCCTGCTGCCAGCTAATGCTCCCAGTGCCATTGGTTGTGCTTCAGGAGGTTAGCGGGGGACCTGACATTATTTCAGTTTCTCCCCTGTATTTAATATTTTTATGGTTTCTCTCCTGTGTGTGATTGTTATGGTTTAGGTACTGTGTGCTTTGTTAATATTGTGTTTCCCACTCCAGTCAGATGACATCACATTTACACTGTCCAATAGATCATCATCAATTAATCAAACCAGCTGCATTCCTTCTGTCAGGTATTGTTTCTATATCTGTGTGTGTTAGTGAGGGAAATCATTGTAAAAATTACAAGGCGTTTTACTTTGTATTTAATTAGTGTTATACATATTATATTACTATTTGATTTCACTCTTAAACCTTCCCAACTGTCTCCATCCTTTCACTGCACATTGTTATGCTTGTTATGACAATTGTGTGGTATGCCTCAAGTTTTGATGCTTTTTGCATTTATTCCACATTGTTTATAAAGTCCATTGTGTCTTAAAACAATCATCATATTTCCGTAGGTTCAGTAGAATTTAAGCAGGTAAAACAGCAACTTAAAGTTCCTTTCTTAGAACTTTGTATAGAATATGTCGACAAGTTCATTTGATAAGGCTAAATAAACCTTTACTAAAAAAGGGTTCTATGAATATACCTTTTGAAGGTAAAGACATTCAAGGCTTCGGCTTTTTCCCAAGAGTCACTGGAAGCAATGAAAAAAGTGCAAACATAAAGCTGCACATTTTAACTGCCCCTGCGGTGAATTGTTTTTTGGTGGTAGAAACATCTTTGATTCCTTCTTTAACATGTTTTTATCTGTTATTATGTTATATCACCGCTGCATTTTTTTTTTCAAACAAGATACCAAATCTGAAAATTCACCATGGCAACAACATAATCTGTTTATAAAAATAAACAAAAAATATGTTTACCAAAAGTAGAAATTCCTCAAAGTAACATATTGTAGCTTGGTAGACCACCTGGGACTTGAGCATATTAATAATCAAGTCTATCATGAATAAATCAGTCATCTAGTTTATAGCTGTGAAATTGAGCATTCACTATGAATATGGAAAGGGCAAATAAAAAATAATATTACCTTAATTAATTCAAAGCAAATATGAACTTAACTCAGAATGTCATAGAATGAAGCCAATATACACATGTACAAGTACATGCCTAAAAACATACTTAATCAAATCATAATAACAGAAGAGTTGCTAATACTATATACATATGTATGCAATGGTCACTTAAAGCAGGCCTCCATGCTGTACCTAGAACTTCAAATCAAACAGCTGGAGGTGGGGATTTCCGCTATAGAGCAACATGTTTTTGGAATGTGGATAAACGCAGACTCAGTCCTAACCTTCAAGTCTTTACTGACGGCTCATCTTGGCAGTAGATCCTATGATTGTGTTGTGTGGCCCAGGAGTACGAAGGTGAAAGTCAAGGCACTGGATTGACAAACCGCCTTTGACGTCTCTGCCTGGCTAGCTTTTTCCTTTCTACTGGGAGCTTCTCTCTCCAATACTATTATGTTGATTGTGTTTGGCTTACACTTGTTACCCCATGCCATCCCTAAGAGGGTGCAACATGTCATGTTAGGTTTCTCGCCTTGCTTGACATGAGTCAATAAATAGACATTTCTGTCCATTTTTGCAATCCTTTGTCACTCATGTGGTATAAGTGCACTGTGGGTTATACTCTGCCCAGTCTCAGGGCAGTGAGTGGTCTGGGACTATGCTTGGGATGGGCCTATAGTGTGCCTTGGATTGGTTTTGGATTGTAATGCAGTCGCGGATGCAGAATGCGACAGATGGTTGGGCATGGAATAAGTCGAGGTGGGCCTGAATCTACGGTGTCCCGAAATCAAAGCAGTTGTCCCGAATCCAGGAAATTATACTAGAGCAGTAGCGTCTTGAGTTGCCTGATAAAACATTAAAAACTGTTCACAGGGCTTAATGGAGAAAAAGGAAATTCATTATAGAGCAGGCAGGGCTCGAAATACACGACGAGAAAAAATATGTCTAAGACGGTTCATAACCAACTTTGGGATGTTTACTGGGTGGCTAGTAAAATTTAACATGCATACAACACTGGTTACAAATGTACATGTTTAATCAGAAGGCTGGTAAAGCAGATCATAATTCATCTTAAAAGTTGATAATAACTAACATGACAAGCACAGCAATATTTTCACTTCAGCCCATCGGGAGAACACCTTTGAGATTGTTATTCTCCTGATGAGCTACATTTTCTAATGCGCACCTGGGGTCCGTTCTTCGTAAGTCTCATTTGGCTAGATTTTGATTGTTGATGATTTGGCATAATATTGGATTGTTTGGTTCTTCAACGCTCATCCAGGACTTGCTGTCATAGCAACAGGTGCATAAATTAAACCTGCTCTGGAGCAGGCTTATTTAATGTAAACAGGATTAGATCACAGATTGTGTTAACCGAAATGGGGTTCACAGTGTAAATTCGCAGGTAAGTTACCATTACATTCTTAACATTTCAGGAAAAAAAATATTGTGTCCCATTAAAAAAAGGAATGGAATCAAACCCAGCTAGCACAGAGCTGGCGGGAGGCCGACAGTTACAGCTGACGGTACGATACCTTTTTGCTCATCATTTAATGGGCGGTCCGTCTGCGGCAGTGTTGGAGGCTGAGTGGTCCACCGGCAGGTGAGCAGTGTTTTACACAGAGATCCTCTGGGAATCCTACGCACTCATACTGTTGTTCCAGTTAGTCCATCAGCTGCGTATAGGCTATATACTAGGTTAGGCTTATATTCTAGATTTCTATTTCTAATTACAAATATTTAAAACTATTTAGAAAATTGGTTACAACAACATTCAAATACAATACAAACAAATTTAAATTTATTTTGAAATTCAAAATTGAATTCAGTTATGAAATATATTAAAGAAAAAAGTTTGTCTTTTTTATTTTAGACAATATGTCAGGGTCTAAAACGCTGCTGGTGGACCTCTTGGGTGGCAGTAGACCTCCTGTTAAACAATGAGCAAACCGCCGGGCGGACCACCAACTCTGCCACTGCTGTTCTGCCTGTGTCCTGCCAGCTCGTGCTAAATCTCTAAGTTTGTGACTACATGTTCTACATTACAAATGTGGATGCAAAATGGCCTGTATCTCTGCACGACTCAAGTATTCTCACAGAGTCACATTTATGCACATTATTTGAATGTAGGGGGAAAATCTGACTGTATTACATACATTTATTCTGAGCCTAACAAAAGTGAATTTTTCAGGTGATTAGGACAGGATTCGACTTATTGACAGGGGCTATGCCTTCAGGCAGTATTTGAAAAAACAAAAATACACATTAAATTAATAATAAAAACCATTATACTTAGCTCCTTGAGTTTTATTTCAATTATTCTTCGTAAAGAAAAGCCAGTGATAGTCATCTTTTGCCTGCAATAGCAGATATTGTTATGCAAGGTCAGCAATAGTACTCTGTGGTGGCTCTGACATTTAGTAATTATGAAATGAAATTATGTAAGTATTAAAATACAAGAATGCTGTAATAAGTGATAAAACCATAACATGGTGACCACTTATGCATTTATTTTGTGTACTTCTTTTTGCCAGACCTCTCTCCTGTTTTTTGCAGACTTTGAGGTGTTTTAATCAAACTATCAAATTCCTCATAACCTTCAAGCAATAACCGTTGCTCTGCTGCGGAGAAAAATAAGGCGCGCCCTTTGGCCATGATGAGCAGCCAATAGCAGTGTTATTTTTTGTTCCAACGTGCGTACGCGCAATCATCTCAGATGACTAAATCCAGCGATAATGATACTAATCGTAAATAGCAGGTGTGTTCGAAGAACATAATTAGCCAGATCATGATTAGTCTGATGATGTCATCTTGGACGTGTCATTTGATCTCGGATGTATTAAGCGACGTATGAAGAACGGCTCCTGATGTGAACGGTTTAACTAATAAGTATTAATTAACTAATAAATATTTGGAATAATTGTCATGAATGTGAGGTGTGGTGTAGAGGAAAGGAAGACCACAGGCAGGATGACATTTGCAGGTTTTATCAATCAGATGTATGGCATCTCGAATAGTATACATATCGGACGAATTCACACATATATATGTATACATATATATACCTATATATACATATATACACACATTCACACATACACATATACATATACATGTACATATACATATACATATACTGTATATACAGTAACTTGCGAAAGTATTCGGCCCCCTTTAACATTTCGACCTTTTGCCACATTTCAGGCTTCAAACATAAAGATATAAAACTGTAATGTTGTGTGAAGAAGCAACAACAAGTGAGACACAATCATGAATTGGAAGGAAATTTATTGAATATTTCAATTTTTTTAACAAATAAAAAACTGAGAAATTGGGCAAGCAAAATTATTCAGCCTCTTTACTTTCAGTGCAGCAAACTCTTTCCAGAAGTTCAGTGAGGATCTCTGAATGATCCAAATGACTAATGATGATAAATAGAATCCACTTGTGTCTAATCAAGTCTCCGTATAAATGCACCTGCTCTGTGATAGTCTCAGAGGTCCGTTGAAAGCACAGAGAGCATCATGAAGAACAACACACCAGGCAGGTCCGAGATACTGTTGTGGAGAAGTTTAAACCCGGATTTGGATACAGAAAGATTTCCCAAGCTGTAAACATCCCAAGGAGCACTGTGCAAGCGATAATGTTGAAATGGAAGGAGTATCAGACCACTGCAAATCTACCAAGACCCGGCCGTCTCTAAACGTTCAGCTCATACAAGGAGAAGACTGATCAGAGATGCAGCCAAGAGGCCCATGATCACTCTGGATGAACTGCAAAGATCTACAACTGTGGTGGGCGAGTATGTCCATAGGACAACAATCAGTCGTATACTGCACAAATCTGGCCTTTATGGAAGAGTGGCAAGAAGAAAGCTATTTCTGAAAGATATCCATAAAAAGTGTCATTTAAACTTTGCCACAAGCCACCTGGGAGACACACCAAACATGTGGAAGAAGGTGCTCTGGTCAGATGAAACCAAAATCGTACTTTTTGGCAACAATGCAAAACGTTATGTTTGGCGTAAAAGCAACACAGCTCATCACCCTGAACACATCATCCCCACTGTCAAACATGGTGGTGGCAGCATCATGGTTTTGGCCTGCTTTTCTTCAGCAGGGACAGGGAAGATGGCTAAAATTGATGGGAAGATGGATGGAGCCATATACAGGACCATTCTGGAAGAAAACCTGATGGAGTCTGCAAAAGACATGAGACTGGGACGGAGATTTGTCTTCCAACAAGACAATGATCCAAAACATAAAGCAAAATCTACAATGGAATGGTTCACAAATAAACATATCCAGGTGTTAGAAAGTCAAGACCTGAATCCAATTGAGAATCTGTGGAAAGAACTGAAAACTGCTGTTCACAAACGCTCTCCATCCAACCTCACTGAGCTCGAGCTGTTTTGCAAGGGCAATGGGCAAAAATGGGCAAAACATTTCAGTCTCTCGATGTGCAAAACTGATAGAGACATACCCTAAGCGACTTACAGCTGTAATCGCAGCAAAAGGTGGCGCTACAAAGTATTAACTTAAGGGGGCTGAATAATTTTGAAAGCCCAATTTTTCAGTTTATTTGTTAAAAAAGTTTGAAATATCCAATAAATTTTGTTCCACTTCATGATTGTGTCCCACATTTTGTTAATTCTTCATAAACAATTACAGTTTCATATCTTTATGTTTGAAGCCTGAAATGTGGCAAAAGTTCGAAAAGTTCAAGGGGGCCGAATACTTTAGCAAGGCACTGTATACACTCACCTAAAGGATTATTAGGAACACCATACTAATATGTGTTTGACCCCCTTTCGCCTTCAGAACTGCCTTAATTCTACGTGGCATTGATTCAACAAGGTGCTGAAAGCATTCTTTAGAAATGTTGGCCCATATTGATAGGATAGCATCTTGCAGTTGATGGAGAATTGTGGGATGCACATCCAGGGCACGAAGCTCCCATTCCACCACATCCCAAAGATGCTCTATTGGGTTGAGATCTGGTGACTGTGGGGGCCATTTTAGTACAGTGAACTTTGTGACATGGTGCATTATCCCGCTGGAAGTAGCCATCAGAGGATGGGTACATGTGGCCATAAAGGGATGGACATGGTCTGAAACAATGCTCAGATAGGCCATGGCATATAAACAATGCCGAATTGGCACTAAGGGGCCTAAAGTGTGCCAAGAAAACATCCCCCACACCATTACACCACCATGTTCTCATTCTGTTTACACCAATTTCTGACTCTACCATCTGAATGTCTCAACAGAAATCGAGACTCATCACACCAGGCAACATTTTTCCAGTCTTCAACTGTCCAATTTTGGTGAGCTCTTGCAAATTGTAGCCTCTTTTTCCTATTTGTAGTGGAGATGAGTGGTACCCGGTGGGGTCTTCTGCTGTTGTAGCCCATCCGCCTCAAGGATGTGCGTGTTGTGGCTTCACAAATGCTTTGCTGCACACCTCAGTTGTAACAAGGGGTTATTTCAGTCAAAGTTGCTATTCTATCACCTTGAAGCAGTCGGCCCATTCTCCTCTGACCTCTAGCATCAACTGGGGATTTTTGCCCACAGGACTGCCGCATACTGGATGTTTTTCCCTTTTCACACTATTCTTTGTAAACCCTAGAAATGGTTGTGCGTGAAAATCCCAATAACTGAGCAGATTGTGAAATACTCACACCAGCCAGTCTGACACCATGCCACGCTCAAAATTGCTTAGATCACCTTTCGTTCCCATTCTGATATTCAGTTTGGAGTTCAGGAGATTGTCTTGACCAGGACCACACCCCTAAATGCATTGAAGCAACTGCCATGTGATTGGTTGAGTAGATAATTGCATTAATGAGAAATTGAACGGGTGTTCCTAATAATCCTTTAGGTGAGTGTATATGTAATCATTCACAGAACATCCCCACTACAATATACCCCAAATAAACACAACATCTACAGTATCTATATATCATAAGTCAATTCCTCAGTTCCTGTTTCCTGCCACAACCTGGCTATAATCCCTGCCATTTCAATGGTCTAGTGCCACTCTGTGGCAGTAATAAATTATTTAATGATAACTAAATGTACGTTTTGGTGACGCGGTATGACAGCGAGCACTTTATCACTTCACCATCTGTTGCTTTCCCAGTTCCCTTTCTTCTCCACAATTACTTTTTGACATCATACTGATACATGTTAATATATGTCTCATGCAGGCCCGGCTCCTGGCAGAGGCAAACAAGGCCTTTAGACATCTGGGGGCGCAAAATTGTGTACAGCCAAACATAAAAATTGTACACCTGCTTTATGGATCATTGCCGGCTCACCAAAAGAAATCAAGCGCACCACTCTCCCTTTCTTGCAGGTCAAGCGGCGCATCCTACAGCTCTTCACTGTAGCGGGGGATGGGCAATGTGTCAAACTTTCTGGCAAAACCAAATAATGAAATTAGGAGGACACTCCCTTCACAAACAGTACTCAGCTCACCAGACAGACAGTAGGTCGGGCGCTGGCCTAACTGTTAGCTACTCGCTCTAAGGTTCCCTCCTCTTCTAGAACTGTTTGCCCATGCTCCATAGTTCCTAGTGTTTTAGTGTGCCTTTTTTTAGTTTTGTTCATGTCCCTTTCACCTTCTTGTTTAGTTTACTGTTTGTTGTTATGCTGCCATCTAGTGGATATTAGTAAATGTATTACCGGACTCTAGATAAGCCTCAATCCTGTTTATGTATTTCTAGGTCTGATTATTAGTTACAGCTGTCTCTCATTTAGTTTCCGGTCAAGCCTTAATTTAAACTGCTAGTCTGTGTATGTTCCTTTGCTGGGTCATTCCATTACTTATGTCATTCAATGCATCCTTGTTTGAGTCTGCCTCCCAGGTTTTGTGAGTACATTCAGTGTTTGACACTGTAGTTTATTATTTCCTGTTTACTTTGCTAGTGTTGAGAAGTACTTTTGTTTGAGAGTTCAGAGATTATAGTCTAGGCGTGTTCACTGAGTTTGTTTATCCTTTGGTTTTGTTGAATCCTATTTTGTATGCCTAGTACTACTATTTATGTATCTTTATTAAAAGTGAACTACACCTTGGTTGACTCCTTAACCTGCACAAACTGACAGGCGGGCGACATTGCATTTTAAGACCAATGGCGAGTTCATAATCACACAGTCACAAACGATTACAGATCAGCAAATCAGTAAGGATCACAGCGGATAAGACAAAACGGAAGAGGGGATGAAATCGCAAAACATGTACCGTTGAAATGTTTAGCCGACTGATCAAATATTAGAATGCTCTTACTACTGAATTGTGGTTGTTTCACCACCTGATTCACCTTACTTCTATTAAACTTACTGAAAGTTGCTCTGAATAAAAGTGCAGGACAAACTCCACATTTAGGGCCCCCCACAAAAAAAGAAAAAGACTGTGCGAAAACAAAATTTGGGCCCCCCCTCAGGACTGGGCCCGGGATAACATTCCCGGTTTTCCCCACCCGTCAGCTGCCCTGTGCACCAATAGCACTTTTTCACTTCCAATACCGATCAGAGTACTGAACTTTGAGTACCGATCTGATACAGAGTACCAATCCGATAACAGTGTTTTATTGCTACATGATTCCACCCATTGTGTCAGACTTAATAAGAGAGATGGGACATGTGTCTGAACTCTGAATGTCTGTAGTTAACATTTTGTCATGTTACACCCTTGTTTGGAAATGGATTAACGTCATTATTCCCTCAAACATCTACAAACAATACCCCATAATGACAATGTGAAAGAAGTGTGTTTGAAATCTCAGCAAATTTATAAAAAATGAACAGTGTCTCGATCAGGGCGCGGAACAAGGGAGAACCCAGAGGCAGAGATGGACACAGGTAGGAAAATACAGTTATTGATATTATATTGTACAGTCTGACTAGTTGATGTTTGGCAACCGAACGGTATGGGAAGTGTAGAGATGATCTGAGGCGAGAGACAGAACAGTTGTGAAGTGATGGGTTGGGTTGAACCGGTTTGGCTTGGTGGTGGATAGATGTCACACGGAGCAGGGTGGCAGGCTGGTAGGGTTCCGGCACACAGGGTTTGGGTGGCAGGCGGGTTGACACTGAAGCTTGTGATGAGACAGCAGACAGGTGGTTCCAGAAACCCACAGCAGAGAGGTAAGCAGGTTGAGCATATGGTTGGACAAATGAATTGGTCTTGGAGTAGAAATGGAAATAGCAGGATAAGTAACCACCATAACAGACTAAAATACTAAGAAACAGGAACTCGGAACTGACTAGAATCGCACGGAGTCTGCACATGGCAGTACAATAATCCGTCAGAGACTGCTTGCCAACACCTCCCTGATAAATGGAGGGTGGCAATCAGCCCCAGGTGGGGCAGAGGGAAAAGGTGCACAGGATCATAGCTGATGAGAATGGTGCATTCAGGAGTGCAGGAACTGGTGCTAGGGAAAATGATGAAGACAAACAAACATAGACAGACCAAACGCACACACAAGGGAACCAGGATCAGGGAAAGGGAAACAGGTTCAGGGGGGCCGGGTCATGACAAACAGTGCACGTCATAGCACAAACCAAGCCATAAAATCCAAGGAATTTCTGTAGACCTCTGAGACAGGATTATCCAGGAACAGCTCTGGGGAAGGGTACATAAATTTATCTGTAGCATTGAAGGTCCCAATGAGCAGTGGCCTCCATCATCCGTAAAAGGAAGAAGTTTGGAACCACCGGGATTCTTCCTAAAGCTGGCCCCCCTTTCCAAACTGAGCAATCGGGGGAGAAGGGCCTTATTCAGGGAGGTGACCAAGATCCCGATGGTCACTGACAGAGCTCCAGCATTTCTCTGTGGAGAGGAGAACCTTTCAGAGGAACAACCATCTCTGCACCACTACACCAATCAGGCCTGTATGGTAGAGTGGGCAGAGAGAAGCTACTCTTCACAGTAAAAGGCACATGAGAGCCCACCAGGAGTTTGCCAAAAGGAAATTGAAGGAATCCAAGACTATGAGAAACAAAAAGCTCTGGTCTGAGGAAACAAATATTGAACTATATGGCATGAATGGCAAGCATCATGTCTGGAGAAAACCAGGCACTGCTCATCACCTGGCCAATTGGTACTACAGTAAAGCATGGTGGTGGCATCATCATGCTGTGGGCATGTTTTTCAGTAGCATGAACTGGAAGACTAGATGAATGCAGCAACTATCTTGCTGAAAACCTGCTCCAGATTACTCTGGACCTCAGACTGGGGCATAGGATAATCTTCCAACAGGACAACAACCCTAAGCACACAGCCAAGATAACAAAAGAGTGGCTACAGGACAACTCTATGAATGTCCTTGGGTGGCCCAGCCAAAGCCCAGACTTGAACCCGATTGACTTACAGCTGGCAATGCAAACTAAAATTTGCTTACAGTTCAGCTCACTTAGCAAAGAGTTTGTGGTTTGACTGGTCAAGTCTGTTTTCCAAAGATGGCGCCTGGGTGTATACACGAACGGTATACAGCCAGGCGCTGTATTTAGTGAAGTATTGGCTTACAAAAGCAAAAAAAGGTTTTACAGTGGTAAATATGGATATCACCAAAGTGCTACTTAATAAAAGCAAAAGAAACCTTGTCCCAAATAAGTAAATTACCTTATCCTAGTCTGGTCTGTGCATCTTGCGCAGATGGCTTAGTGGGTACGGAGTCAGACTTGTAGTCAGAAGGTTGCCAGTTCGATTCCCGACTGAGCCAAATGTTGTTGTGTCCTTGGGCAAGACACTTTACCCTAATTGCTCCCAGGTCGTTGCTGTAACTAAGAAATTGTTCTTAGTCAACTTACCTGGTTAAATAAAGGTTAAATAAATAAAAAAATCTTGGCCAAAGCCAAGAAAAGTTGTGCAAAGGTTTATTATGGTTGCCTCTGCCTGTGTTACACTACATGGTTTTTGGCTCACACTTCATTCATTCTAATGACCAGAGTTCTCTTCACACATTTTATGAGAATACTAATGGTTGAATACAGTAAATATACTTTCCTTTTTTTTTAATAACTGTATATTGTTTTTAATTAGCTTACTATGCAGATGTCGCTTATCTTAAGAATTTTTTTCTGTACAGAATGACCCTGTGTTACTATGACAAATAAATGCTTGACTTGACTTGTTGATTGGCTTAAATAATTTTGCTATTGTTAACTGCTCAGTAGTTACATATAAATTATTATGCAAAGCGATACAGTATATTTTCAGAAAGCTTGGGGAAACCAACACAATTGAAGAGTATTGCATTCTAATCAATGAATTAGTTCTTTTTAATCAAAAAAGAAACATAGAAAGACAAAAGTGGTTGTGGCAGTGTTACTGTTTTAGTTAATATAAAGCTGTGAATTTTATTTATTTATTTGAAAATGGGCCGTTAATGTAATTAGATGTTGCACTACAGTTTATGCTGTATGTGCTGTATTATGCTACTGCTATACCATACTGTAGTATAGATAACACTCTGACCTACATCTGTTCTATAACTCTTCAGTTGGCCTATTAAAAAACATGGGAGGGACATCATTAAACCCCACTTCTACCTATGAGTCTCAGCAGAGTGATGTAGCACAGAGCCATCTAGGAAACCACCACTGCTACATCCAGGGGTATGTAATGTTCAGTTGAATGATAATGTTCCAGGGGTATGTAATGTTCAGTTGAATGACAATGTTCCAGGGGTATGTAATGTTCAGTTGAATGATAATGTCAAGGTAAGATATCAGGGTGGAGGGTCTGGAGTGTGTGTGTTTGTGTCTGCATCCCTAAATCTCACCTAGGGAGCCAAAATTGCCATTTCTCTCTTTGAGTGTTTTTGATATTATTTTTGTGTTTTTTCTTAAATATCATGTGCTTTCTTTGTCGATTACTGTACAGATGTTCGTGGTTTAACAGGTAGTTTGCCATTGCTGAACTAACTAGCGCATTCCTTTTTTTAATTCAGCAGAGTTGATTTAGTCACATTTATTACTTTGGCTATGTACAGGATATTATGTTTTCTGATTTATCTGCGTCACTTAGACTTGCAGAAACACACCTGCACAACAAGATGCAGCTGTGAACCTGATTGCTCAAATACTTTTGGTACCAGTTAATGAATGGACTATATAAAACATGCTGTTATTTCTAAATGGTCCATACTAATTTTACTTTAAGTTATATGTACAGAGTCAAAACAATATAACGCATGTATGGACTGCACTTTATCATTGATTCTGATACAGTCAGTCACACAAAAACACATACGGTAAACTCATACAGCCTGAAGAATTCAAAGGATGCTCCCAAACCTGATTTTCAGTTTTTTATTTATTTCCATGCCAAAAGCAATAATTCTCAGCACAGATATTGTCCTACTTTAGTTATTTGAGGTATGTAGGAAAGCAGCCCAGAGATATAGTAAGGATGTGTGCCTTATGGCAGTATGTTCAATTGTTTTTCTCCTTTACTTCCTGTAATCACTTGCATGTATGCACAAACACACAACTATGCACACACACAGAGTTATGAACTTGCACGTTTTTACAGGAGGGTTGACTAATGAAAACTCAACATAGGTTTTGTCCCCATGGTATCGCCCCATAGATGTATAGATCTCTGCTTTGTTTTCTATGCTGTATCGATGTTTGCATAAAGCCCCATGCAGTGAACTGATCACTGCTGCTTGACTCACTTCCTGTGTGATTACTGTAGGCTCTTCAAACTTCTCTGCTAGCCTGAACCTGCCTCTGCCTCCCCTGCTCCAAGCCCTTCCTCACCGTCTGCTCAGTTTCTACTTTATCCTCCTGCTCCCTTCTTCATGTCTACTGTTTTTCTCCCGTCCTGTTCCTCCTCCTCTTCCTGTCTCATTACTGCCTAAACTCGCCCCTCTTCCTCACCCCTTTACCTCACTCCCTCTACCTCGTCCCTCTTCCTCACCCCCTCTACCTTCTCCCTTACCTTGCCCCCTCTATCCCACCCCATTTACCTCACCCACTCTACCTCACCTCCTCTACCTCACCTCCTCTACCTCACCCCCAGGTTAAAAAAACTGGGTCACAATAAAAGGGATTTGTATATCCCATAACTCAATAACTCAGCAATTTATCAAGGGGCCAGCTTCTGTGTTTGGGTTTGATTGAGTTTGGCAGCACAAAGAAAAACCTGCTTTAAAGGAAAAAAAATACACAAATGAAAAACGATTTAACATACTTCTATGAAAACATGGATGTTTAATAAAAAGAGTACAGTAATTCATTACGCGATATCCTTACCACTGGTCACGTTTTCAATACTAAGTCTGTGGAATCTAAAAAAAAAACATTTGTCCACTTCTGTGTGGAATCTCAAGTGATCCTAACCTTGAATTGTTGAAGCTAGCCTCACTTCTGCTTCCCATCTGCAGCCTCTCCTGGGCCTCCTGTCTTCCCCGTCTCGCCTTCCCCTCCCTTCCCCCTTTTCTCCTCCTCTCCCCAGCCTCTCCATACAACCTCGTCCAGACTGATTCAATGATTTTGTGTTGTGAAGTTTCTTCTCTCCGACCTCTTGTTTACGCTGAGTGTGTTTATGTCGGGGCATGTGTGTTGCTATCAAGGGACTGTTGTGTTAAGAGTAGTGCTGATTTATTTCTCTTCTCTCGTTCTCACTCTATTTCTCACTCCTGCTCTCCCTCTCTGCAAAGCAGCACGCTGGGGCAGTTTTTCTCTTTACAGGTGGTAGCAGCAAGCAAATCCCTCTTCCCATTCAAATCAAATATATCTTGTATACCCGCGAGATGATAATGATATTATTAAATAGTTTGTATGCACACACAGCTAGCCACCTGGGGAAAATGGATGAAGCTTAAAAGATAGATATTAAAAAAATCGTTAGAACCAATTCAGGTTCTTTATTTTTTGTCAAAATGTAGATTTTCAGCTGTTTGCAATAAACAAAGGAAACAAAAGCAATTGAAATAGTTCAACACAAGGAATTCTTGAAGTGGTTTCCCCAAAGCCAACCAAAAATGCAACTTCACCAGTCTCAAAATGAATAGAATCCCTCACAACAGCACAAAAATGCCAAACAGTGTTGTCTCAAGCACACCTGATGCAACTAATCAATATTAATAATAATAATAATAATAATAATAATAATAATAATAATAATAATAATAATAATAATTAATGTATTGCATTTGTAAATCACTTTTCATTATAGTAGAATAATCACAAAGTGCATATTTAAGGCTTCATTAGTTGCACCAGGTGTGCTTGAGCTAGAACACATTAAATACCTAGGGCCCTATTTTAATGATCTAAGCGTATGGCGTGAAGCGCATGGCACAAGTGTGCTTTGGGCGTGTCCTAATCCACTTTTGCTAGTTTGACAGCAGATAAAAGGGTCCATGCACCAGTTCAAAGTGAAGGGAATGGTGGTTAAACTACTTGGACATATAGATGACAGATATACTCATTGTGAAAATCCTGTAATTCAGCAGAGTATTTTCTTATGCTCTGTATCTGTTCATGTTACTATATTCATAGTATTCTCTACTTATGTCGTTGTGCATACTCTCTATACTTCCATCTGCCATCACTCTAACTTGTACACACCTTGGAGATTCCTTCATTAAAACTACCAAACCATATACTTGCCTGGTCTCCCTTCCTCCTACACCACCACCTGTGACACATTTGTTGTGTTGTGCTATTTCAATAGCTTTTGTTTGATTTGTTCATTGCCAACAGCTGAAAATATGTACATTTTCTCAATAAACCTGATTTGCAATGCGGATTGAATAATTGAATTGCAACTGTATGTGGACAGCAAGGGTTAATCAGGCCAGTTATATCCGAGGTGAGTTCCATGGGTTAAGATCCACCTAAGAAGCAACAGGAAACCATATAAATTAGAGTCAACACGTCTTTGATCCAAAAGAATAACTCATCACATACATCAGACTGATTCTAATGCCCAAAAAATAAACTAATGCAACCAAGGATACAAATATAAAACTGTGTGTGATTTAGTATTTTCTGGTGGCTGAATTTCTTTAGTTCACAGGGGGGGAACACCTCATCACACTCAAAGGTTGCTCCATTTTTTCAAACCGTTCTCCTCAAGGAACTTCACTCCATTATTTATGGTACAGGAGAGTGACATAGCTAAAGAAAAGAAATACAATGAGTCCATATTTTCATAACATCTAATCTTGAAATCCATGTAAAAAATCAGGATAAATAGAAATGTCCCTACAATATCTGATCTCTTCTTTTTAATCTTAATTTCTTTTCATTTCAAATTGCGTCTTGCGTAAGCTAGTAAACTACTAGCTATTCATAATACAACAAATCTTTTAACTTTTACAACCGGGGACAATATAGTCAGTAGGTACATATTCATCCATAATCTGTCACCGATACATTTCAAAATGTAGTTGAATTGATCACACAATAAGCAAAAATGAGCGATGCTAAATCGTCTATCATTCACTTCCACTAGGTATCTAATTTCACATCTTTAAAACTGACCGTTTTAATTATTATTACACAACAAGAAGATCAATCTGGTTAGCATTTATACACGCTCAGCAATACTCTGTCAACCTTAATTATTAATTTACCTGCCGTTTTTACAAGTATTTCCACAAAGTAGTATCCACACCCAGCCATGATAAATCACATATTAGCTTCCACTAGGACTAGCAATTTCATGTCTTTAAAACTGACAGTTTTAATTATTATTACACACCTAGAAGATTAATCACCTATCTTGTTAACATTTAAACACGCTTAGCAATAATCTGTCAACCTTCATTATTCATTTACCTGCCGTTTTTTCATTTACACAAATAAAATCCAATGATTACCTGTTAGTGTTACACAGCCTGGGCCAGACTGTTTGTCCAGTTGTCTTTCAGGATAATGAATAGAACATTTCTAAAACATCTTGGTCCATGTCAGCATGGAAACTTGGTTGATCTAATAAACAGATATAATAATCTTCTTGGCTGGAGATGTTTGAAAGCAAAAACATTTCCTTGTCCCATTCCTTACAATAAAACATTTTCTGTCTATGTTGCCATCAAGAGATCGACCCCGGTGGACAGTAGCAAAACTGACAGTAGCGAATTCAACCGAAAAAGTTGGGCAGAAGCCCTTCCTATATTTCTTCCTCAATGTATTACAGATCAAACGTATGGTTGGATATTACCAATAAATAATACTTGATCAAAGATGAAATTGTCCAGCTCTCCAGGTATATCATCACTTGTACTCGCCATTGCTGAAATAATTTCACTATTTTCGAAGAATGCTATGTGTAGTATTCCCGCAACAAGGTACACAGTTTTATTATCCCATCAACTTAATTCAGGGTTGTGATGTAAACAAGATAGGAAGTCAACTAAGCTCCTCACCCATACTTTCAAACATTTTGCCAGTCAGTGGCAAAGAAATCACAAAGTTATGGTGGCTAGGTTTGAGAACTCCAGAATGTATTGAAATGTGTTTTTAGTGACTATAATGTCAGAAACATGACCTGGAAAACAATTTTGAGGTTTTTGAGGGCTAGAGTGTTCCTTTAAAGTAATTAATATATAATAAAATATATATTAAAATCAAAGATAAAAATCAAAATTATTCTCACCTCCCAGTTCCCTCTAATCCTGGATTGTTGGCAGCTCCGCAACTCCCCAGACAGATCTGTTCATCCAACCACGTCGCCTGGCAGCCAATTCCTTTCGCAATGTGAATCCAACCTGGAAGCCATTAGAAGGATTATACACGAGATGATTACGTTCACCAACAATACGTCCACGATTGAACCCAGAGGTGCCTGATCTGGACACAAGGAGTTGCTGGAAAGTGAGATGGCAGGATAGATAATCTGATTTATCTAACCCAAATCACTGGCAGCGCTATGCCAATTTGCGATGCCTCATGCAGGAGGCCAGGAAAAAGTCAGGGAACCCATTGTCAGGCTCGAACCTGTGATTAATCATGACATAGACTGTTGTGCAATGCAGCAACTTAGCCCACATAATTAGGGCGGCAGTTGCTCAGTGGGTCAAGGAGGTTGTCTAGCAACCCCGGGTTCGATCCCCGGGTCCTCCTGACCAAGTTTTGAGGTGTCCATGAGCAAGACACTTAACCCCAGCTGCTCCGGACGAGCTGGCTGGTGCCTTGCAAGGCTGACACCGCCGTCGGGGTACGAATGTGTGAATGAATGGGTGAATGTAAGGCACTGTAAAGCACTTTGGTGGCCAGACATGGTTCTCTATGGTGGTCAGAAAAATGCGCTATATAAAATGCAGTCCATTTACCAATTGTGCAAGTTTAACACTATTCCAATATACTAGAACACTGGCCTAGACAAATAATTGGTCTTTACATTATTATTTTTTAAATATATTTATTTATAAAGATTGAGAGAAAAAAATACAACAGCAAAGATACATTTATGTATCATTTATCAAACGTGCGTAGAAACCAGTGTAGATCTGAGCGCAGAAATCATCTTACGACGAGACTCACGTGTGATTTACAAAACATTCGTATCAATCCAATTCCAGCGTACGAATGAATGGGTGTTGATAAATCAGGACGGTTGAAATCCATCGTAATTTAAAAATCACGTCCACATTTATGCACGGATTAGAGGCCTCGCCCTTAGAATTTACGACATGGATAAGCGAAATCCGGCAAAGAAAAGGAATTTCTCTGAGATAAAAAGAGACGCTCAGGTCTCAGTTGTAGGCCAACTGCTTGGTATTATTGTAAGTTTAAAATCAGGCATCGATTGTTAACGGAAAATGCGGTGTTGACTGTGGTTACCGCTACAGTCATTAAAAACTATTAACGAGAACCTGAAGTGCATTTCAAATGAATTAATTATTTTCACTAAACCTTCCACGTTGTATTTTTAAGTAGGGTGAAGTCAGCTAAATTGGGCCATCAGAAAAAATGGGCCATATACTGTTGTAGCGTCCTATATTTTAATATCTTTACAGCAAATCACTGATCTTGAATTGTTGCTTCAACACGTGTGGACTTGTAACAAGAGTTTTGATTGGTCTGAGTTTTCTAGGCAGGCAGAGCAGAAAATTTACATTAGATCTCATGCAAAGCTTATTTGATGGTATTATAAGCCCTTTACCAAAATGTGGCCCATTTTAGCTGACTTCACCCTAGCTTTCTTACACAAGATAGCACTTACTATATAACAAGCTCAGAATAAGATCCTTTCTCTTTCGTAGAGCCCAACTGTTGTGGCCACTGATCTTCATTGAATGGCGCAATATCTTGGAAAACCCTGCATGCCCTAATTATGTTGCAGGCCTGCTCTGGGGTGTATAGCAATCCCCCCACCCCACCCCGCTTACCCAAGACAGAGCCACCTGCCCTACAAACCGATCACTCCACTGTGGTTCGTGTGTGCGCACTGTTGAACCTGCGCTCCTGTTTGGGGATTTGCAGTGCGCCCTGTAGCCTTGATCCAATGCTGTAATTTAAAAAATAGAGTTGTGTGTCCCACCCGGCCACCGGCTACCATATTCAGAACAAACATCCTGGCATCACATATGATCTAAATGCGTAATCATTCATGGATGGTGGCTACAGACGCAGTACAATCAATTGCCCGATTCGCCTTAGTTGGAAACCTAGCAATCTCATAAAATTGTCTTTTAATCATAGTTTGAATATACCAGAAAGGGACTTCATAGCCACCAAAACTGCTGGCATACTTTGACTATTGTTGGCTGCGAAATACCAGACCTGTCCCTGATCTCCCGCTGAAGGATCCCAATGTAGAGAGCGCGCATTAAGGTCCTCCAGATCTGCCAACGCTTCGACTACAGGACTGCCAAAGCACTTGTTTAAATTATATATATACACATATATATATATATATATTATTTGATTGAAATTGTTGTTTGCCTAATTTCTGCCCTCATGTTCTAGGCCACCCCGAAAAAAAAGGGGGAAAAAAAGCCACTTAATAGCAATGTGCTGTATATAATTAATTCATAATTCTGAAATGTAATTTGCAATATGGAGTAGTTGCGATGCAGACACATTCATCAATGATCGCTGGTTCAACAATTCACTGAACCGGGTGGTTATACCATGAACACCGCTAGTCACACTATAGAATTTGCGTACACGAAGTCAGACCAGATGTGAGATTTTATCACAGCCTACGATCACGTTCAAATTGATAAATCCCTTGCTTTGCGTAGGAATCGCCGTACGCCCGTCATACGCCTGTTTTAGGTCGTACGCACGTTTCATAAATGAGGGCCACTGTGTCTGCAAATATATCAATACATTTTTACAGTTTTACCCCACCCCAACATGAACCCCAGTCCCCATACCACCCTCCCCTGCTAACCATCCCGACCCAACCCAAAGGTCCAGTAATAGCTCAATTTTTCGAGCAGGTAAAAAACATATGGTAGAGGTTGCATGGGGAGGAATGACACTTGTCACACACATCCATCACTGTGGGATACATTTTGGACAGCCTTGACTTAGAGTAATGAACTCTGTTGGTCACCTTGAACTGAATGAGTCCAAGTCGAGCACAAGATGAAGTGGAACTTGTTCTGTCGATCACTCCATCCCAGAAATCATTCGAAAATTCAAGACCCATTTCTTGCCCCCATGCAATTTTATGTATATTAGTGAAGTGCTTATCACAGGACATAATGCAGGAATAAATTTGTGAAATTACTGATTTCTGTTGAGGTAAAAAATTCAATAATTCATTCCAGGGCTGGATGGGGGGGTAATAAAGGGAAGCCAGCAAACTTAGAGGAGAAGAAATGTCTCATCTGCAGATATCGGAAGAAATTAGATGGGTGCAAGGCGTGTTTGATCGCCAGGTTAGGAAAACTAAAAAAAAACTCAATTTACATAAAGATCCTTGAAAGTTTTAATGCCATTTTTATCCCAGAGATTAAAAGCCCTGACGACCACAGATGGCGTAAATATATGGTTATTATTAATAGGGCCCAAAATGGATGTAGTAGAGAACTTAAAGTGGCACCGAAACTGGTACCAAATGTTGAGTGTGGATAGTACTATAGGGTTGTCTGACTAACGTGAGGGAGATGTAGGAAGAGCGGAGCATAATAAAGCAGGGAGAGAGGAGGAGAAGCAGGAGAGACCTTCTACCAGACACCATGATGTATCAGGGGAGTGCAACCAGAATAGCGGTTTCTGGAAGTTGGCGGCCCAATAGTAATATAGAAAATTAGGAAGTGCTAGCCCACCACTGAATTTACATCGCTGAAGTAAAAAAAAGTGACATTCACTCCTAGGTATTTGAAACCCGACTGATTAAGTTGAAAGGGCAGATCTGTCTGCTGAAGCAGCAGTGCGGCCGGATTAATTGGGAAACACTCGCTTTTTTGAAGATTTAGCTTATAGCCGGAAAAAGAACTGAAATTCTCCAGAATTTAAAGAATAGTTGGAAAAGAAGTTGTTGGATTGTGTACATATAAGAGCAAGTCATCAGCATATAAAGACAGCTTGTGTTCAATTCCCTCCCGTAAAACACCCTGGAAGGAGAGTGAGGCACGCAAGGCCACCGAAAGGGGCTCAATAGCAATGGCAAAGAGTAGGGGAGAGAGAGGGCAGCCCTGTCTTGTACCGCGTTCTAGGGTGAAGCAGTCAGAATAATTATCATTGGTACAGACACAGGCCTGTGGGGATGAATACAGTAGTCTGATCCAAGCAATACCTTTATTACCAAAACCAAACTTTTTAAGAGCGGCAGATAGATATTCCCATTCTATTCTGTCAAATGCCTTTTCAGCATCAAGCGAAACCACAACTTCCGGAGATTTGTGAGAACTGTTTTGAATAAATAATGTTAAACAGGGTCCGAATGTTAGAAAATGAGTGTCTGCCCTTAATTAAACCTGTCTGTTCCCCTGAGATGATTGATGGGAGTGTCACTTCTAGGTGCCTCACATCCACATTGAGGAGGCTGAGGGGCCTGTAAGAGGAGTAGACAGTAGGACCCTTCCCTTTCTAAAAAAAAGAGCTATGGACGCTTGTGTTAGGGTTGTAGGAAGCACACCGCGGTCCAATGACTCATTATACATTGATAAAAGTAAGGGAGCCAAACGCAAGTGGAATTTCTTAAAAAATTCATTTGGGAACCCATCTGGGCCTGGGGCTTTGCTACTTTGCATAGAGTTAATAGACTCAACAACCTCCTCAAGCCTCAGAGGGGAATCCAGATCATCTGCAATCTCAAAAGCAACAACCGGGGTGTCTAACGTCTCCAAGAATCGAGTCATGTTAGCAGTGTCTGATGGGAACACGGATGTATGAAGTGAAGAATAAAATGTTTTAAATGAATTGTTTATCCCATCTGGATCTGAGATTAAACAGTTAGAAGAGTCTTTGATTAGAGGAATTAGATGTGTAGCAGCACGTTGATTTAATTGGTGTGCAAGCAAGCGGCTCGCCTTGTCACCTTGTTCATAATATTTATCCTGTGAATACAAGTAACCATTCTGCATCCTTGGTGGATAGGAGGTTGAATTCAGCCTGTAGATTCAACCTTTGTTTGTATAGCTCTGGAGATGGCGTCTGAGCATAGTTACAGTCAAATATTGTTTGAAAGTTCCTCCAATCTCAGCCTATGAGCTCTTTTTAAGTGAGAGGAATAAGGTATGATAACACCTCTTAAATAAGCCTTGAGCGTCTCCCATAAAAGCGAGGGGGGGTTGAGTTGGTCTGATTGGAGTATAAAAAATTGTCAACAGCAGAGGTAATGCATTCACAGAAACTAGAGTCAGAAAGGAGAAGAGAATTAAACCTCCAGCGGGGAGGAGAACAGGTTTTTCCTAATAGAGCTAACTTAATTGCAGGAGGACCATGGTCAGAAACCACAAAGGGTAAATATTCAGAGGAGGTCACGTTCGGGAGCAAGAAATGATCCACAAAGAAATAGTCGATCCGAGAGAAGGAATGATGAACATGGGAAAAGAAAGAGTACTCACGTGCCTGTGGATTATGGAACCTCCAGGGGTCAGTACAAGTACAGTACAGACACCTCTAGCTTTAGAATTAAAATTGGAGTGGAAAATCTGGTTAAATCTCAGATTTTGTAGCCTTGAGTGGTCTTTAATTAGTAGATGTGTCTCTTGCAGGAATGCTATATCAGTCTTAAGCTTTTTTAATTGTGAGAAAATGCGGGATCTCTTATTTGGATTGTTACAGCCTTTAATATTCCAAGTTATTAGCTTGACAGTCGAAGGGCTCCCAGCTCTGCTGCGGTCAACTATTAACATGCTTTCCATTAGAAATAATATACAAAGAGCTCCCAAAAACAGATAAAGTCAGAAGACGTAATGTCCCCAAATCTGTAAACATAGCCAATGATTATATAGTACATACAGACATAAGATTGCCAAAAGGCAATAACACAGAAACCAATAAACAAAACAAAAACAAAAAAACAAGCATAGACAGAGCCCAAAACCCACCCCCCAAAACCCCAAATCTCTGCTCACTAAATGACAGACAGCAGGTAGTCTTAAACATAGACCCGGTTAGCATGAAACAAGGTGTTCCTATCTGCCACCAGTATGGCAATATGCTCCGCCCCCCACAAAAAGCCATTATAATAATATCACTTCAAAAAGGATGCAGTAATGACAAAACCAACCAAGCTGGGTCCACTAGTACATCTGGAAACAACAATAAGGTCACTCTGTTATACAACCAAGATGCATTGTTAAATAACGAACATAATACAAAAACAAATATTAAACAGTTACCTCAGCACTTCCCAGAGTGAAGGGAAAAAAACTGGAACCAACCAGTAAGAATGCCCAAACATTTTAATTGATTAATATTAATTCATCTCGGCTGCGAAATTAACATCAAGTTGCCCACCAATCATGGATGGAAAACTAACTTAGAATGACTCCGTTTAAGAACTGTAAGACAGAGCGCAAAATGATCCCAAGGCTAGGAGAGCAGCCCCTCAAAAACAAAAATAATAATAATAATAGTCAAGTAGAAGCAAAGGCTATATTGGAAAGGGCAAAATAATAATACAGCTCACAGCATTGGATATAACATGTTCGTGGTTTACCAAAGTGCTCGCCAAACCAATATTCAGCTTACTCCGGTGAGTCAAAGTGAAGTCTTTTAACATTATGTTCCACAAAAAGGCGAGATGGGAAACAAAGGGAGAACTTTACGTTCTTCGAATGAAGACTTTGTTTGATGTTAAAATACGTAGCTCTCTTTAACGAAACCGCCACACTATAATCAGGAAAAATGTAAACCTTAGTACCACGGAAAGACAATTGATCTGAGTTCTTTCTTCTTAGGGCTTTTTCTTTGTCCTGAAAGTTATGGAATCGGACAATGAGGCCTCGGGGCTTCCTGACGGTCCCGTCCCCTGCAAGCCAAGGACCCAAACGGTGTGCATGGTCAAGCTTTGGCCGCATCTCGAAGGCAGATGGAAGGACCTCAGCAAGAAGGCTAGCTACAAAACTGGTTGGGTCTCCAGCCTCCAATGACTCTGGGACACCGACCAGTCGTATATTGCTACGTCTTGAACGGGATTCAAGATCCTCAGCCCTGTCCCACAGCTTAAGGTTCTCGGTCTCCAGACATGAAATCCTAGCCTCCAAAACGATTATCGTCTCACATTGGGCGGAAGAGCGGAGCTCCAGCTCAGTTGTGTGTTGTGCCTGCAGTTCCATGGAGGACATCACTTGGTCATGGGCTTTCAAAAGTGGGGCAATGGCAGTTGAAATATCAGCTGAAAGCGCTGCTCCGAAGGACCTAAGATCCGCTTGGGTAACTGGGGGAGAACTGTGCTCATCATCCTGGCTATCCAAATCTACCACGGAGGGAGAGACGTTTGCCACAGCCTTTTTTTAGCCCTTGGATTCGGCATTACAAACACTGTTAATTGCTATTGCTAAAAAAATTTATGTTTGTAGATTGTTTCCCTGTGTTGTTTGGTATTTGTTTTTAAATAACTAATGTTAGCGAGGTTTACTCTGATTTGGAGCTAGCATAAATTAAACAGTGGCGGTGCGGAGCTTCCACACGGGCAGCCTCGTTGTTCACATTTCAAAACCGGAACTCCCATCCCGTCTTTACATTATTTTAACCACTCTGGCACCCAGTGGGAATCAAACCCTCAAACTTCAGGTTGCTACCAAGGGTTTTTTTATTTCATCTTGACACACCATTGGTACTTTGGACTGGATTATACTCCATAGTGTTCTATGTATATATTCTGTTTAGTTTGTGTTTCAGTGATTTGCATGTTGTTTTCTGTTATATGTAATGTCCCTTTAAGAACTTATGACACCTCTTTCTGGTTTGGCCATTTCTCGGTTAGGGTAGGCTGGTATCTTCTCGATCTGATGATTAATGATTATGTTCAGCAGTGTTCTATTAGCAGTTAGCTTGCTCATTATAAATGGTGGCGAAACTAGAAAGAGGTGTCGGTCATTGAGTTATGTTATGTTCTGTTGGTTTGTGAGAAGGCCATTCATAGTTTGGATATTTATGTGTATGCTTGATACATATAAGTTCTCTATCAGCATCCCATGCTACTGTGAGAGCATGGTAATATATATGGTATTGTAGTGCACTCGCATTTCTGGTTCACCTGCAACTGAACTATGTTGTGAAAAGAGTGTGGTCTGTGTTTGGGTTTATGTGTATGTTCTTCCTATAAAAATATATTTGTTTTCAGTGTTTATGCCACTGTTAGATCATACTAAGCTATATAAGTATACTTGTTGTGCACTCACTTTGGCTGTACCCTGCAACGGAATTATATGTATGTTCCCCAGACTTGTGTTCATTAAATCTGCTAACCATCTACCTGCTTCTGTCTCCCTCTCTCCTTCTACTTTCTCAACACCATGACAGTTTGCTTAATTAATTCATCAGTGGATATTGTAGAACTTTCAGTCTATATTTGTAATCGGAAATCACCTAACTACTTCCAAGAAATATAGGCCTACACATTTTGCAGCATTTGCAAATGAATATGAAATTCAAATTTAACTATTTTAATTTTGGTATTAAACCGAGGTGTTTTCTATGGACCACTATAGAGAATAATGTCTGAGGTACTAAATATACTTCTACTATACTTAGTTACATCTTTAAAGGATACTTATATATATATATATTACATACTTGCAAGTATTACCCACTGAGCACTTACCCACTGAGCGCAGATGGCTCAGTGGGTAAGGAGTCAGACTTGTAGTCAGAAGGTTGCCAGTTCGATTCCTGACTGAGCCAAATGTCGTTGTGTCCTTGGGCAAGACACTTTACCCTAATTGCTCCCAGGTCGTTGCTGTAAATAAGAAATTGTTCTTAGTCAACTTACCTGGTTAAATAAAAAAAAATAATAATAATACTGGATTACAATTTAAATATACTTTTTTCCACTTGGGTAATCATGCTTTCACTTCAAGAACCTTCTATGTACCGGAAAGATTCTTTACCTGTTCATGATTTTACTTGGAACCCTCAGATCCAACAAAGAACCTTGCTAGAACCATTTTAGAGTATATATGCCAATACCATCAAGCATACAACATACAGCACTGGGCATACATTAAGTCTTAGGCACCTGTACATAAATCCATGAATGGAAGATGCTTTCAAAAATATAAGTATTTAAGTTCCTCTAAATACAAAATGTACACTCTACAGCTGTGGTTTCCAACCTTTTTCATGACACAGTACACTTGGGTGGAACCAACAATTTCAAGGCACACAAACACATTTTATACTTGCACAAATCAAGGTTGTATCTATGGCTATTGCCTTACTTAAACGCTGATCAAGTTCATAGATTTATTTTGTAAAATCAACCACAATGAAAACCTCTGGAATGTGATCAAGAGGAAGATGGATGGTAACAAGCAATCAAACAGAGCAGAGCTGCTTGAATTTTTTTGCCAGGAGTGGAATAAAGTCACCCAACATCAATGTGAAAGACTGGTGGAGAGCATGCCATAATGATATTATTCCACCAAATATTGATTTCTGAACTCTCCCCAAGTTAACACGTTAGTTGTCACGACTTGGTGATGTGGTGTAGAGAGGAAGACAACAAGACAGAATTGGTGGTGGTAAATGCTGATAGGTTTTATTCAGGTTGGTCCGGAACAAAAATGCTAGCCGGTTGCAGGGTACAGTCCTGTCGAAGTGCACTTACGAGAATGCTGAGAACTAGCCTACGTGCATTTGACAGCTGCATGGTACGCTGGTGCTAATACTCACAAATTGTCCTCCTGGAAATACGCACACTCTAAACAATCCAAATGAGTGACTGGCACAACGTCAGGACATTGTACATATAATATTCTCTCGTAACGCATATACAGAACGACTAGGTTGACTCACTTGTCACAACCCAAAAAAATAATAGTCCTGGATCGAACTGTAACAGCAAACACGGCACATCACCCGAACAGTAATCAATAATCCACTCTGCTTTTTCTTCTTCTTCTTCTTCTTCTATGGAGTACTGGCGGATCGCAACCAACTGATGTGGAGCATACACCGCCACCTACCATATCGGAGTGTGAGGCCGGTCACGGCCACCCACCCCTATATCCTCTTACCCGCACCTGTATACTTGAGAAAGTGCAACAACCCCTTCACCACCACCTCACCACCACTCTCACCCCCAACACCCCCCCATTCCCCACTTCCTCCTTCCCTCCTAACCAGACCATACTACTTTTCCCTTTCCTCATCTTACTTCTCACAATACAACAGTACATGCTCCACTGTTTCCTCTACCAGACACCCCTCACACAGTCCGGTCTCATGCCTCCCCTTCATCTTCAATGTTGCATTCAGCCCTGTATGACCAAACCTCGTCCTACACCACACTACATCCTCCCTCCGACACCCACTATACACCCCTTTCACCCTAACCGTTTTCTGTATCCCATAATACCCCCTCCCCATCCTACACTCATCCCACTGTTTCTGCCAGCATTCCAACCCCACCCTCCTTATCATTGCTTTCATCTCCCCCCGCCCATACGGTATCCTCACATCCACTTCCCCCCTGTGCTTCCCTCTTCGCCATCCTATCCACCTCTTCATTTCCCTCAACCCCTACATGTGCTGGCACCCAAAAGAACCAAACCCCCACCCTCTCCAACCCCATCAACAGCACCATCAGCTCCACCAACAAATCA
>JACXGM010003379.1:0-29393 GCA_016801145.1 Umbra pygmaea
ATCATAATAAAAAAATGTAATGTAGTGCTTTTGGAGCGCCTGGTACTTGGTCAGTGCTACCGCAACAACAGCTTTCTAGGTGGCATCCATGTTTTTCTCCGACTCGGACGTGCAAAACATAATAGAACGCTTGAAGTGTGTAAGTGACGTCATATCCGAGTTCCGAGTCGGATCTTTGGGATAATCGAACGCAGCATTGTACCCCAGTTGCTAGGGGGCGTGTGTTTGGGAGCTTTTTAGACTGCTACACCAAACTCAAAAATGTTGCTACACCAAAAGGTTTATTAATCTTTCCCTCTCCACCAATAAAAAAATTTTTTTTTGTATTTATTCTCCCTACCAATGCAAATTTTTGTAACCTCTATTTTCTCTCTTTCTCTGTATCCAATTATGCCTGTGGTCCAATATCATCGCAACAGAACAGCTCCCAACAGAAGCTGAAAATTCAACAATTTAGCTTTTTTTCTAGCTCATCTAACCAGGAAGACACAAGGGTCAATGCTTGTGAGGACATGTTTACTCACCTGACAACCTCATTTAACCTCACAGGCTCAAGTCTATACTATGGTGGCTTTAAACTGCTGCGACACAAAATAGGATTTTCAAAGGGAATATTTATTTTGGTCCCCACAGATATACTCAAATAAACATTTGTATGTGTGTCCTCAATGTGTGTGTGTGTATGTGTGGTTGTATAAGCCAATGGGGAAAACAATCACACTGATTGATTAAACAGGGCCTGTTAATCTGTTAACGGTGTCAGAATCCCCTAACGGGTTTGCTATTAACGTTACCTTTGAGGAAGAAACCGTTTTGACTCGTTTCTTTCAGGGACAGGATGCCAAATGCACTACAGATTGAACGCACTGTATACGGAGCCAAAATGCCTGGGCAGGCATCAGTAAACCGGGCACTACATCATGTCACCATGTGGTACATGAATAAGTCATTCAGTGATACAGAACGCAGGAACTTTCCTATTCTATAGGGCTGTGTGCCTGCCAAAGGCTGTATCCTGGTGGATTTGGATCCAACAACCCCGGTAGTCATTAGGTCATTTAGCTCGGCACCCTGTCCCGGTGCAGTTGTTAGCGTCCAGCGCACGATTCATGTGACATTTGTTTTTTTCCTCTGGCGATGCCCCACTAATCTAGCTTGCTCTGAAAATCCTGTTGTCGACATCCAGCTGTTTTGAAATGCTGTCTTTTCCTCCTTGGTGTCGGCGGGCAGTTAGATTCCGTGCCTACCACATCCACCCGTCCCTCACCATCCATCTGGGGGCGGCCGACCGAGAGTGTCGCCTATCAACCGGTTGCTTTTGTGTATCTCTCCAGAAACAGCTTGAGGACCTAACGTGATCCCTCGGCATGCTTATCGGTTGTGTCAGACAAACAGCTCAGAGCGGCGTTGTTCTTACTGATAGGCCTCTTGCTTTCTCTACGCCTCTCTCACTCTCTCTCTCACTTTTTCTGTTTCTCTCTCTGTATCCTACAGGCCCAATCCTTAGACTGGGCCCTGGCAATTTCTTTGTACCCGGCTACGCTTCGTAAAAAACAAAAAGATGCATTCCCAATAATTCATCACATTCTAAGTCTTACAGAGAAGACGTTTGGAGATTTTGTAAAATGGAATTTGTTGCTGTTGTTTTTGTTGTTAGCTGTGTTTTTGTTGTTGTTGTTGTTGTTGTTGTCATCGTGTAAAAAGTTGCAGCGTCAGCCATGGCGTTACACGCTTTGGGCCTTAGCTCGCCCTTTGTTTGTGTTCAAAGAAAGCAATATTAATATCCAACACAAAGCTTTGAAGAGGCAATATAAAGCCTGCACAATAGGAGAATAAAGCATAGAAACGTTTGGCTGTCAACTAAGGGTATGTAGGGTGTGGTATGATGGTTTATGTGCCTTTCACAAGGCATTTGGTGTCTCTGGCAATTAAAAATAAGCCTTGACTTATTTAAATTCCCCTGACTAAAACAAACAGTTTGTTGTTCTTAGAGCATACTCATTTATAATTGTCAAGTCCTGCATGTTGGCTTAATTCGAAATTCTGAAATTAATTAATTAAATAAAACATGGTAGGAATGTTAATTAGTTGCCTGTTATTTAATGTATCTGTAATCAGGTATTGGGCAGCTTTGCTCTTCTCCTGTTTAGTGGATTCTGGGTCCCAGGCTTAATGCTTACAGGTGAATATGACGCCAAACCTCAAGGTCCAGCCAGCAGCCATGATGTCAGGATTGACTACGTGGTGGGAGGAGCTAGGGGATGATTGTGGGGGGGTCGATAAACCTGATAGAGGAAGTCCACCTCATAATAATAGTGGCTGTATAATGAGACTCAGAGGGCAGGTGAGTTTGCGTGTGTGTGTGTTGTTTTTGTGTCGGTGTGTGCGATTCAGAACAATGATGATGACTCAGTGTTTAAAGCCCGGCTGCTTGAAGAACACAAATAATAGGACCTTGTAGCTCACGGCTCTGCAATCAAGACAAACAAGGCTTCTGAAAGAGAATGTCATTGTTAATTTCAGGACTGTGTGTTTTTGTGCATTCAGGCATGTGTGTGGAACGAACCAGACTACATTTCATCATTTCCCAGGCCTACTCTAGTTTAGATTAGCAGTTCAAATAAAGATCAGGTTGTAATTATACCAGATTATTTGTCTGCCATATACTGAATGTGTAACATCACTTAATAGGAAGTGTTTTTTTCTCACAACCCATCTTTTCCACTGCTCAATCAATAAATGGTTATTATGCATGATGGGTAATTTGTTGGGTGTCAGCTGAGGTGAAGAGTAGAGTAATGTGAAATGTACTTAATGTAAATTGCATATCTGAGGAAGCATGCCGACATCTTCCTCTCTGTTTAACTTTAACAACAGTTCTCTGATGGTAATCATGACAGTGAGTGAATGCTCCAAAACCACCAGCTACTGTACCGAAGAAAATCTCTTTCAGAAAGTCCATGAAATCTGGCTCTGCATTTTCCTACAGGATAAGAAATTGGCAGCCAGACATGGGATATGGAGTGAAGAGGGGTCTTTTTTATAAAGATAAACTGCACATCTACCACAATGGAGACTATCCTTTGTAAAACCAGACCACTTTGAGGAGAAAAAAAAATCAATTTATTTTTCAAGTTTTTTGGACTGTCCTCACCTCGTTCTCCGCTGGCTTAGTGGGGAGTTTGAGGGATTTTCTCCTCTTGTAAATCTGAAACCTTTTGACCTTTCAAATGAAAACGAGTGTTTATCAACAGACCTGTATGGAATGAACTCCGGAAAACACAAAAGATCAACTTGTTTGTGTGATAACCAAACGAACAAAGCAATGTCCAGTGTCCCGTAAGCTGGGTTTTTCTCAGAAAATACATTTCCCAGATGAAGGGAATTTAAATCTTCCTTATCCCACTTCCTATGGGGGAGGAGTCTAAATCCAGAGCCCGTAATTCCAGTCAAAGATCGTGAGCATGACAATGACACATGGAAAACAGTGTCATGCACCAAGGGTGATAGGGGCAGTGTTTTTGGCCATATTCCAGTAATCTCTCTGGCTGGCTAACCGTGCTTAGAGTGCTAGCACTTCAGGCCTTGTGTGAGTCCTAAATGCAACTGTAGTCTCCCAGTTAGTGCACTAGCTCTAGAATATAGCCATAAATGTCCGAATTGGAGGTAGTGCACTACTTAGGGGATAGGGAATAATTTTGGACAGATTCATGGCTATAATGGGTTTTAGTTTTGTAGCTGGCCAGCAGATGATCTTTATACTATGGGGAAACAGATAGCCTTTTGGAGTGGATCGGACAGAGGGCTGTTTAATTTTGTTGCCTATAGAGACTGGAAGGTTAGGAAAGACAAGGAGACAATGTTTTCAACAGGATTTTGGTTTTCCATTTACGGTGGTCTTGTTTGATTCAGCAGGCTACACAGGGCACAATAAGAGGGGTAAAAAACTGTTTAACGAGTGGACTTAATCACAGTAATGAAGGTGGAGTAATTTTGTGGTAGACATGGGTCATTTCTATTTCCATTCCATTCAATTCAAAAAGAACAAAAATTATCTTAATTTTTTTCTCAATTAGGAAAAATTTTGAGTTAGAGTGGGAGCTTTAGTTATTTTTTTGTTAATGTAATTAAACCGTATTTGACCCCAAAGCTGGTGAAGAGTATGACTTCATCATCAGTAGTACTATCTAGCCACTTTCACAATATTATAACTTGATGTAGGGTGGTGAGGTTTTAAAAGTCCTTTTTCTTTCCACCATTCTAGTTAAGTATTTGGGGTGGAATATTCAAGGTTGGAAATAGCAACCGACTTGGAAATGGCACTCCACTTCAAAAATGGCACTTTCTATTGCATTATTCATTTTATAATATTGAACTTATGCAAATGCATCACAAATAATTCATATACTTTACATTTAAAGTAATGGAATAAAGTTGTGACTTCAAATCACAGAGACGGAATGTTTTCTACCTTTCTAGCTTCACAGATGCCTACAAAACATTTATGTTCCTACTTTCTCTTTTTTTAACCTGGTGAATAAAAGTGCAGACCTTGTGTTTACTTTCACCGTTTCTCAGGGATAATGTATTTGCACAAAGGAGTTGTTGAATAGTTTAATCTATACCGATCTGAGATATGGCTATACTGCCTATCTGACACAACTAGTCAACACTCGGATCGTTATATCGCAGGATGTTCTCAGAAAAAGTTTTTAATCACATTTGATATCTATTTAAAATAGCCCAATAGAAAATTATTCGAATCATACTCATGCAAATGCCTATTTTTTATTTTAACTGCAAACGTCCAGTCATTTATAATATTTTCGGCAAAATAGCGTATCTGTTTATGAATAGAATAGTGAGCATTGTGCTGGCATTGTAAGCACTGCATTTATGTGGGACCGTTAATCCGTTATTTTAGTCAGTTGCTTCTTGCATACAACCGGGGAAGCGGCTGGGGCTGGGCTTGGGCTGGAGGTAATCAGATCCATTTCTTGTTCTTGATGCGCGCGCTGCTCGGCAGCCAAAGAAGCGAGAGAGAAAATCTGTGCGAGCCAACAACGGGACGGGAGGACGGATAACGGTACCGAGGACCACAGGGATGTACACTAAACACAGGCAAAAAAATGCCCAAATATCACCGGTTCAATGCGGACGTTCGCTTATTATGCTTTCGGTGCTACTGCTGCTTGGCATACTTGAAAGGGCAAGCGGAGACACCCTGGAACAAGGTAAAGAAAACGCAAAGAGATGCACACGACTGCCTTGTGTAGGGGGTACAAACAAAGTTATTCCCCCCCTTTGTATCTACCAGTTGCTTGTCGTGTGGCAGCACGCAGGCTTGGTTGATAAGCCCTTGGCTTTCCGGATAGATAACACAATGGATTGCATGCAACTTTTCATGTTTGCGTCCATGTCTTGGTTTAAAAACCTAGTGGGCTGATGCGAGCGGTCTAACTTTCCGTGGAGTGGTTTGAATGCTATCCGACAAATATAATGTCCATAAAAGGAAGAGTATCGGGAGTAGTCTGGCTTCTGTGTTTGTAGCCATCAGTACAATATCGCATTTGTTTTTAACAATGCCAAGAACTGATGAACCGTTTTCCTAACGTGACAATTCATAAATAGTGTAGGCTATATTTGTTCAAAAGTGACGGTTCCTTTTTGGTGATTTTGGATATTTGGATGTTGCTTGTTGTTGTCTTTAACGATAATTGCATAACTTGTCTTGGAGTTTAGTAGCTAATCTGACCTAAAATTACACGATACGGTAGAACATCACATTTGGAATCACACTAGGATAATACTAGGAGAGTAGTATTCAGTCAAATATTCATGAAGATGAACAGTAATAACATTTTAAAAACAGCAATAGTTGTTTTGATTATTTTCATCCTTAGTAACCTGTCATGAAAATGTTTCTGTTATTCATTCAGTGTTTCTGAGATTAAATTTATTTTAAGATGACATTGGCTCTAGTTCCAACAAAGTTTCAGCTATAACTTTGGAACACTGTGGGCTATCATTATCTTAGTTAAAACTGCAGATAAAATATGATATTTTTAGCCATTGATTGGCATTCACTTATGTGTTTGAGTTATAGTACTGACCGACACCTTCATGTGGTGAAGAAAAAACAGAGCATTTTGCCTTAGCTAACCATCACTTGGTCCAGTTTGATTCTTTGTTAAGGTTTTGCCCAGTTAGACTGTGTTTGCTTCCTCTAAATGTTTTTTTTTGTCAGTTAGGATTTGAAAACCAGTTTTACAGTTGCTAGCGACTAAGAGCAAGATATTGGCTGGGTTTCACAATGTTTTTGCATTCTCCTGTTCTTTAAAGGTTAGACTTTCAAGAAAACACTGTGTAGAAGTGAAAAAGGCAGAAAGCTTCAAATCTGTTGGAAACATACATTCTTGTGTGGACTTCAAACTCCATCATCAGCACATCTGGCTGCAGTCTGCCTCATTATTGACAGACAGACAGCCTGCTTCAAGGTCTTTGTTGCTCTGCTAGCTAACTGCTTTTATAAATTGAATGGCATGATGTTTCCAATGCCATCTATGAAAACATGTACACCGGCTATGATTCTAAAAAGTTTTGATATCATTTTTGGATTTCCAGGCCTCCCAACTACTCTTCAGATTGTCTGACCAATATTTGTGCTTTCCATTTTATGCCCTCAGGTTTGGAATCACTGTGTAAAATTGACAGCGACCTGCTGTACATGTTATATGCTCTAAATAGAAGAAAATAATGCACTTTGCCACGCATTGAACATTCACACAATTTCCAGTGCTCATGTCTGGGGCAAAGGTGAATTCAACACTAAAATTCTTAGCGTAAAACTAATACAAGTCGTGTTGAACAATTTTAGAGGGAGAAGATGAGACGGGGATCTAATCTGATACAACCAACAAGGCTTGTATATAGACACAAACCAGGATTGGAGATGTGGCAGGGGACTTTAAAATAAAAACAACATTCTATTTCTTTTTCAGACCATGACTAATGCATTTAAAACAAGGCATTTTCTCCTAAATATGTCAACGTTGGACTTCTTTTACATCAATATTGGAGTTTTCCTTTATCCTCTTTTGTCCAAACTAGTTATCACCTAACCTTGATCAATCAGATCGTCATTAGATGGGATATTAGCAACAGCTAATTTTGGCTCATTTAGCCAAGTCATTTTGACAAACTATTGACATATGTTAGCCAGCTCATATTGACTCCTATAGGAGAGGTCACCAGTAACATTGAATTGACATACAATAATGGATTGAATATCCAAAGTCTCTTGTTCATAGTCAAGGTTTCACATACCTGGGCATACCTTCAAAGTACATTTAGTCACCCTCAGTTGAATGTGTCAGTTTGACGTCAAATTATAAAAGACAAAGTGGTTAGCACTGTGGCCTCACAGCAAGAAGGTTCTGGGTTTGAACCCTGGTCATCTCGGGCCTTTCTGTGTGGAGTTTACATGTTCTCCCCGTGTCTGCGTGGGTTTCCTCTGGGTGCTCCTGTTTCCCCCACCATCAAAAACATGCAGGTTATGTTTGGGACTACAGATGGAAATGAGCATCTATGCTATAATCTGGCTCATTTACAGTCAGTACAGAAGTGTAAGATTGTTCATTAATGTGCTGTCCCAAAAAAAATAACAAAATAAAAATAAATTCTCTGGGATATTATCTGTTCTTTTCATTAAGCTTGGTTTGTGTGGTTGGTATGACAACTAAATTTAAGAACAAAATGCAGATCTTACAGGACAACATAATTAATCTGCTTGATGTACTCCCCAGGAGACAATTCAGTACATTCATTTTTAAGTAGTAGATATGCTGCTGTTTTGTAAGATTTTATTTCCAGGCTCTTTACAGGGGGAACGATGAGAGAGCACTCTTTGCTCAAAGAGATGCATGCAGATTCAAATCCATGCAAGGCCAGGACATGCCCACTGAACAAAATAATTTAAAACGCATATTTGTTATGTCTATTCAATGTCTTTACATATTTTCAATGTCAGTCCATTTACACTGTAAAAAAAATCAGTTAAATTTCCTGTCAAAAACTTGCAATTCCGGTTGCCAGAACTTTACTGTAATAAATATGTTATAACGTTTTCCACTATTAAGGTAAAAGGAATTAGTACTGTTGATTTTACAGTTAAGTTCTGCATTTAATGCTGTATTTTACCATGAAAATCTAATTTTTACCATTAAATAAGACAGTGTTTTATTGTGAATTTAACAGTCTATAATATATACAATAGAACTTTAATGTGACATTAATCCAATTTAAAGTTCAATGATCCACATAGTATTAATCAGACTGAATGTATATCCAAAAGTTGTAATATTTTATTACTCACAACCTGCATTCATAAGAAACTGCAATGGTGAATCAATCACTAATGGACCATGACTAGCTAAACTAGATTGATGGGAACACATCTCTGTAATAGCTGGAATAAAGATAATGACCTAGTTTTTATTAGGTTTGAAAAATAAAGATTGTTATTTTTATTTAATAATGAAACACAAGTGTCAAATGAATGAATGTTTGAAGCACAAAATATATTAAAACAAACTTTTCTAAAAAAACAACACGTGCAGCAAAGCATTCTGGGAAATCTTATAGAATGTTGGCTGTTACGTTTATTTTACAGCATATTTCCATTATAAACACAGTGCAAGAGTATATTTATAGTGTATACGATTAGTGTAGTAATATAGTTTTAACAGAAAAGAGATGCAAAAATTAATGTTTCGGCTGATAAATAAATTTACTGTGTTTCACTGTTACAGAGACTGTATTCAATCTTTTTTGGGTTTACAGTCTTTTACTGTCATGGTTTGATAGTTTTTCACTGTGAAATCTACAGACATTTTTACAGTGTACTTAATGGGTGTGCACAGAGAAAAATGCTTAAACTAGTGGATCAGCGTTGATCACTAACAGCTGAAGCATAACTGAATGTATAACTTGCTGGCCCTGAATATTTAGACTGACAGATAGCTAAGGTTGATACACAACATGGCTGTAAATAAAAAGATAGTGTATACAGGTGTAAGGTAGCCTCCTCAGCCCTCCTGTTAGACTCCTGTTAGACTCCTGTTAACTTTCTGCTAGCTATCTGTTAGCCTTGTGGTAGCATTCTGTCACCCTTCTGTTAGCCATTTGTTAGCCTTCTGTTATGATTCTGTTACCATTCTGTTAGCCATCTGTTAGCTTTCTATTAGGCTTCTGTTATCTTTCTGTTATCATTCTGTTAGCATTTAATTATCCTTCTGTTACTCGTCTGTTAGCCATCTGTTAGCTTTGTATTCGGCTTCTGTTATCTTTCTGTTATCATTCTGTTATCATTCTGTTAGCATTTTGTTAGCATTCTTTTAGCATTCTGTTAGAATTCTGTTACCCTCCTGTTTTTTGTTTTTGTGATTCTTCGCGATTTTCCTCCCTTCCCAATTCCCTCTCTAATCCTGCCTTGTTGGCAGCTCTGCAACTCCTTGTACAGATCTGTGGGATGACAAGGGGCAGGCACATGGTTCATCCATCCACAGATTATTTTTGCACTGTTCACCCAACACGGAAGGCTTTTGTTGGATCATGCACGTGATGAACTATACTTCCGATTGAAATTACAGGCGCCTGATCTGAACACAAGAAGTTGCTGGAGAGCGACATGGCAGGATAGTCTAACCCAAATTCCAGGCAGTGCTCTGCCAATTATGCACTGCCTCATGCAGGAGGCCCGGGGTAAGTCAGAGAACCCATAGTCAGGTTCGAACCCATGACCATTGTGACATAGACTGTCCTGCAATGCAGAGGCTTAGCCCGCTATGCCACACGGACCCCCACCCATCTTTTAATCTTGTTCCCAGACACTTCGACCCAATTCGACGAGGGTCTGGTGGACAGTTGCTTTAAATGTGGCCTCCGGCTATCCCCCAAAATTGTCAGCGCCAATCATTCGGTAAACTTGCAAATATCAATCTCCCAATGCACCCTTCCCATATGTCATGTGAGTTTGTTGCATGTAGACACGCCCCACTGTGATATTATTTGTTAAATTTAAATAATGGCAAATAAAGGTTGCTTTGTTTTAGTCCCTGTCTCAAGGCCAATATTGTGAGGAAAGCATTCCAAGCTCATATGCGCTGTGTGCAATAGAGCCTGGGGATGGGTTTACCCTTATGTTAGCCTTCTGTTACCCTTCAGTTAGCCTTATATTAGTCTTCTACCGCAGGGTGAACATGCCTAGTCCAGAGATATCGCTAATGAAGAAGTCAGAGCTCCTATTTAGGGCAAGCCTAACTGCCGCAAGGCACATATGAACCTGAAATAACTTCCAATCCAAGTTGACCTCGTGGCAGTGACAATGTGAGGACCTAAGCTGAGTCATTCTTTTGTCATTGTTTAATTTTAGCTAAGAAATGCCGGGGGATATAAATGGTGGGGTACAAGACCCGCACGGCATTGTTTGTCCTCAGATTGAGCCAGTGGCTATCACGGATTTCTGCCAGGATTCGATTAGACTACGGAACACCACATATGAAGCAAAGCTCCACAAGACGTTCTTGGATTTTTGGGTGGAAGTGTCTGGGAACGAGATTACTGTAAGCCTGGCATCACTGCTTTGCATTCACGCATTCCTGACATCAACATGTGAAGGCAGTGGAGTGGCCCATAGTCTTGGGTCACTTTTAAATGGTAATGATGATAATAAACATAATGAAGTGGTTAAGTTAACTGATGTGTATCCGAAAGGTCCCAAGTGCTAAGAACCCAACCACGAACTGCCTAAAGAAGACAGTTAACCTTAAGTAATCCTTCCCCCTTAAACATCCCCCCATGTTCTGAATGAACGTACATGGTAACATTGTCCAGATCCAGAAGAACAAAATTAAGATCTTTTGCAATAATGATGTAGAATTATTGATGAAAGCCAGAGCTGCCAAATCGCTATTGACCTTGATTTCATAGTTTTGCGCGTATTCCTCGCGTGCAAATCCACAAGCCGGCCATCCATCTTTTCAGATGGCGAAAGGGTCGCACGTCACTTGATCAGACGGCCATCCATCGATTTTCCGACGCTGAAAGTGAATGTCAGTCCATTTGTATGCTCACCGACTACACAGTCATATTTCCTGCGATGACAGTAGAGTGATTACTGGAGGTTATCTGACTCCTGTGTTTTTTTTGATGACGTGAAAGCTTGGGCATTTTTGTAGTATTTTTTCGTTGTTTTCAGTACTTGATGCTACCACTAGGGGCAGCTTCTCAAATCAGCGGGCGCACTTAGACACATCATCCCTCGAGTTGCACTGTTGTGTGTCACCCTCACCCTACGAATAATTAAATTGTCAGTCAATTTGCTACCCCACATCTGTGCTGCTCCCACAAATTTGAGCACAACCCATTGCCTCAGGCCAAAGCCTTTCAGGGACTCGATTTCAGAAATAGGGGAATATGTTAGGGAGAGAGAGCTCAGGGATAGAGGGAGAGGGAGGGTTTAAGTTCAACAGATCAGGATGGTAGAAATAGAAGTAGCAGACTTTGTGAGACTAATAAAAACCCTCCTCGGAATAGCTCGACTCCCGTACTGTGTGAACGCTTCCCATTTTTCTGCTCCCTGTCAAGTTCCCGACTACAAACACCCAGTCGGTTTGACCGTAGCTCCCATCTCCTCAAAGGCTGGATGTGTGAAACATAACGAGCTGACAAGCTTAGGTTTTTAGGCCACCCACTGATGGAGACCTCTTTCAGTCCAATGTGTGGGTTCCTTCATGTGTTATACTTCACATCCCTACAGCTGTTGTTGGGGGACTCCGACTCCAAAGCCCTTTTATCAGGATGTGAAGTCCATCGCGGTGCCCTACGCATTGCCTCCATCCCTGTGTTTGTTCGGTCAGTTCAAGGGAAGTCGCCAACCACTCGAGAGATGAACTGGATTTGAACTTCTCTCTTACACAACAGATAATTGCACTGTACTCATGTCGGAGGAGGATGTGTCAGTTGCTATTTAAACGATTACCCAGTTGCGTAACCTGAGTGCTAGAGAGGCTATGTTCTTGAATCAATACCGTTTTCCATTTTCCACCGTCAAATTTGGAATAAAGCCCACACATATTTACAGGGCCATACTTTCATAGCTCCTCTTTGAGACTGACCTCAGGGTTGTTCACTCTATTGAAGTCAGAATCTCTCCTGCGATTATCCCAGTGCATATGAAACACATGCACACCTCCGCGCATCTGGACACACTGGTGAAGCACCATGGTTCCAACCCTTCACTGATTAAGGAAGTGTCTGATGCACTTACATCTACAGGACGGTAAGACAAGGGTCTGAGAATGTTATTATAGACAGAAACCCACAGAGAGACTTTGGTATGAAGAGGAACTCACAGAGAACCTCTGGTGTTAAGAGGAACTCAAATAGAGACTCTGGTATATATAGGAACTCACAGAGAGACTTTGGTATAAAGAACTCACAGAGAGGCTCTAGTATAAAGAGGAACTCACAGACAGTATCTGGTAAAAGACACACTCACAGAGAGAATGGTATATACAGGAACTCTCAATGAGGCTGTGGTAAAAGAGGAATGCACAGAGAGATTTTGGTATAAAGAGGAACTCACAGAGAGGCTCTGGTGTTAAGAGGAACTCAAAGAGAGACTCTGGTATATATAGGAACTCACAGAGAGGCTCTGGTATAAAGAGGAACTCACAGACAGTCTCTGGTATAAAGACAAACTCACAGAGAGACTGGTATATACTGGAACTCACAATGAGGCTCTGGTATAAAGAGGAACTCACAGAGTCTCTGGTATAAGGAGGAACGCACAGAGCGGTTTTGGTATAAAGAGGAACTCACAGAGAGACGTTTGTACATAGAGGAACTCACAGAGAGACTGGTACAGAGAGGAACTCACAGAGAGATTCTGATATGAAGAGCAACTCACACAGAAACAGTATTTTCAACCTACAAACAAACATGGACGTAGACAAATCCATCGTAACATGGGGTTCTGTGTGAGCCAGTTGGAAGGGGACAGAGTAGTTGATTGCAGGATGGCACCAACAGAGATGGCCTGTTAACAGCCCCTGGCCAACTCTGTCCCAACATCTGCCAAACACTATATGCAATCAACATTTGATTTAGCAAACAACACAGAATGGATTGTGGTCATTACCATAATGCATTACTGTCTCTAACTTCAATATTGTTGTGATATTGCTCGAAAGATATAGCTGCATCCAAAAATACATCAAGGTAGGGATATTAAGGTGAAAGATTCTTTGTGGCAGATCTGAGATAATGCGTTGGGTTGAAGTCGGAAGTTAGTTTTAGTCATCCTTTTTTTTCCAAGAGACCTACCTGCACAAAAAGAAGATAGAATGTTTGCACTGTGGTATTTGCAGCTCGCTTCACACTTTCTATTTTCTTTGTCTCTCCATTTCCTATCTTTTTGTCTCCAGTCGTGGTGTCAAAGCCGCCGGTGGACCCGTCAGAAATATACATTATACTATTTCATATGTCACCTCTCGGATTGTTTCCCCACAGTGACAGCTTGCTGGGCCGGCGTGGAGTGGTGGCTTTATTGGACTATCTTCTTATTTCTTCAGGGTTCCCCTTTGAGAGGAAGGAAAACTTTGAGAGGGATGGGGGATGGAGATGGGCGATGGCGATGGGGTAGTTAAAGCATCCGGGAGCTGGTGGGAGAGGTGGCGTTGGTGGGGAAGTGTTTTCAGGGGGAGAGTAATCAGAGGTGTTCGAGCGCGTGAGAATGAGCGAGGGAAGCGGTCGGAGTCATGAATGTAAGAGAGAGAGAGGGGGAGAGAGAGAGGGGGTAGAGAGACGGAAGGCAGATTGGCCTGTCCACAGTCACATATAGCCCAGACAGGAGTGTCGTGCTGAGGGTGGAGCAGGTGTTCTGTGGACCCCTTGTGCTGTACTTTAAACTAGATGTAAAATTTACAACCTGGACTGTCCGAGTCCAGTCTGTCAATGTTAACAAAACTAGGTTTGGCTACGGTGCTATGTGCTTCTATAGCAAGGCCTTGGCAGCCATCTTGTCAGGCAGAGTCACTGAAAAACAGAAATATCCCCCGAAAAGTTTCCCTCCAGTATAATTTCTGTTTGTTTTCTTTCTCTTAGTTCATTAGACCAAAATGTTGTATAAAGCATTGCTGGTAAGGCTACGTGTGATTAGAAGTGAGTGGGTCATTATTATTATGAATCACATGGATAGAGCCAGTGACTCAGCACAAGGGAGGTTCAATTTTAGGAGGAAAGAAATGTCTCTCAAAAATACCAGGCTGCGTCCATGGAAAGAATAATGATTTTCCTCCCCTCTTCCCTCTTCGCCAGCTTTTAAAAATGCTTCAAATGCTACTTAGAATTGTGAAGTTTGATCAACAGTTCCCTTCCGCAGATTTTACAGGTCACTGAAATATCTATCCTTTCAAAGAAAGACATGTACTTTAATCGTTGTTCCTAATAAATCGACCAGCTAGACATGCCGTAATTGATTCTTAATCATGTGATGGATATGTATTTTTACCACATACTGTACAGACGTGCTGACACACATTTTTAAAGAATACTGATTATTCCGTCGAGTGAAAGCATGACTTGGTGACATGTGACTGGAACGAAATGGTAATTTCGTGACTGAGTCAATTTCGATTGTCTCTGGTTGGGTGAGTACTATGACATGGGGTGTTACCGTTCTCTTTTGACCCCCCCACCAGACCGTTGACAGATTACCCTCCCTGACAGCATGATCGGTCACCGCGGTGATGCCCCGTCCAGTAATGACACAAGGCCGGCCGTATCCCGGCTGTCCACCTCTGTGTCATGCTCATAGACATCATGTCAGGAGAAACCATCCATCGCTGTTTTTCCCAAAGGCTCGGTTCACTTGTGTGTCAAACAGTGATGTGGAGAAAAGAAACTGGATGACAGAGAAATGGAGGGATGAGAAACTAAGAAATGAGAAATAAGAGCGTTAGCACTCAAGTAAAAATTTGTTTTCAACAAAGCATGAATTGTGCTGGAAGTTCTTTGGATTTTGTCGATGTGTCTACTTATACGGTTAAGTAAAATGCACTAATGAGTCCCTTAATGTATGAAAGCAATCGATTCTCATTTTAGTTACATATTTTTAAAGTTTGTGGCTTTCAACAGCCCTTCCCCCATTACCCAATGAGCGCTAGGAAAACGCCTGTCTATTTATATGTATTCAAATACCTCAGTGCTGCCCCTATTGGCTGTCAACCAATTATATAGATGTGTTCCCACATCTGAGAAAACGTCTGAGTCACACGTGGATCCAGTGTGATCCTTTTCCATAAGGAATAATGTTGGTGCCATTTCAAGGCACAATGTGATGAGCTTAGAGAGAAAGAGAAGCCAACTCACATGAAGGGAGACATTTGAAGATAACGTAACCATGGAGAGTCCACGCTCTGTAGCTCGATGCCCCCAGGTTGTCGTTTCCGCCGCCCGGATAAGAAGGTGTAGCCAATGAGCTCCCCTCCCCACTGGGAGACCAAACGGGAGCGGGAGGTTTAGGTTATTCTGTCGAATTGGCTGACTGTCATCCCACCCTCCTCATCCTACTCTTCTTCAAGAGCCGCTTAGCGTAAACACGCACGCACACAAACACACTGCGCACAGAAACTCACATGCACACTGTGAACCGAAACACACACACACTTACGGAGTAATTGAAAAAAGCTCACTGGAGGTTCTTTTGAATCCTTTGCCCGCAGACACAGACAGAGAGGCAGAGTGAAAGCAACGAGGGACAGCAGTGATTTGTCGACCGCAATGTTGGGTGTCGCTTCAGCCTCCGTCTAACCGCGGCCAGTCATTTTGTGGCGACTGTGATGGAGGAGACTCCACTGTAATGCCCACTGCTGAAGCTGTTAGGCTGGGTTAATGGTGTCTGCGGAGAAAAGGCCTTTAATGACAGAGCAGGGGGACCGATGTGGCAGCCTGGCATAGTTTCCTACGTCGCAGAACACTCGCCCTGGGTTCAAAACCTGGGATTGATGCGTGCCGTAACACTGTGTTGGACCACAGCCCTGAAATATGTTCTTTTAGGATCTAATTTTAATTTATTGCTCTCAGACATGGTTTCTTTGTACCCTGACTAAAAATGTTGTCTGTTTTAAATTCAGCCAGACTAAGCTTTACAACCTATGAGCAACTTCCTGTAGCTACAGCTAGTTTTACAATGAAAAAGGATATCAGCACAGCGAATTTCTGGGCATTCATATGTGATTATTTCCGTTATGTAGTGTCTCACCAAACACTGGGCTGCAAAAGCAGGTTCATAGCAGCACTTCTTTTCTAATGTGTAGCTGCTTCTGTCCACAACTTTGTGACTCACATTTCCCTGAGTGCCTCTACAGAATGAAAATGCGATACAGATCTGCCAAAACAAGCCACAGCTGATCAATACTACATCTATGGCCATTAAAGTTCCCTTTTGTGAGATTCAAAATGAGTTGGTAATAGAAATATTTTTTCATGCATTAGCTCTGAAATTGCTAGGATTGTGTAGTGGTGTTCTGTTCTTTAAGCTATGGGAGATTTGCTTTTGGCAGGTCAGGGGCATAGTCAGTCACCCTGGCAACCAGAGGGCCACTCCTGGCAGACTACAGTTGAATCACTAAATACAGTCTTTTAAATAGATGCCAGATGGTTGGGTTTCCATTTGTGAAACTTTTTTATTGGTTCTTTTTAGTCAAGCTCAAAAAGGGCATTCACTACTAGCGCGGGACAGCGCTAAAAAGACTTTGAAACGATGTTTAAAACATTTTGAAAATAGGGCTTTGAGGGAAAAAGAAAAGTTACAAATAAATCGAAAATATGTCTTTTTAAATTATTTCGCTTACTAGGTTTGAATTTTGAATACTATTTGAACCCAGGTCGGGTGCTCCTTTACAATCTCCTCGCCTCTCCTCTCAAATGTCACACCAGTTATGGTTTCCCTCTGTCGCTAGCAGGTAGTGGTGAAATAATGGTGACATTTATCTGGATTCCTTCTCAGTCATATCAGTTATTAATTGGTGACCTTAACCGGGAGCTAAACATTTGATAGGTGCCCCCCTTGAGGAAACAGGCAGGGGGATTATGGGAATTAATATTTAAAAAAGTCTACTCGTGGGTGGGCTATGGTGTCTGCCAACTGCTCACTGACAACCCTGAGCTTCTTACATACCGATCCCCCAGAAAGCTTGGGGTGAGTCGGTGGTATGTCAAGGAGCACTGATGGGAAATTAGAGCATTCAGTTGTGAGTCTTTTATGTTGATGTATGACCAACGTGATGCAGGCTACTTGACGCAAAGAGGCTCCATGTAAAGGCGTCTGCCTGCTCACTGAGCATCCATTGTTCGCGTAACTGGGCAAGCTTTTTCTCAGACAGACCTTGACCCAGAAGCTGCTAATTAAAATTGAATTAAAAAAAGTGGAATTGTTGAGACTTGGATGGCAGTGATGGAGGTGTCGGGCGAGGTATCTGGGGTAGTGTATTCACAGCTTTCCCATCATGCATTGGGGCTCGGACTTAATTACACACAGCGGGAACTTTTTGTTCAATCAAAAAGCGTTGATGAATTGTCTGTGTAGTGGCTTGCCAGTTTTATCTGCTTCAAGGAAGACAACATCAGCAAAGCAACTGTTCTGTTCTACAAAGGCAAAACTCTGTACCCACCCAGGCAAATGGGGAAAATGGCTTTGAAGTTGTTTTTTTTTGCCAGCAAGCAAATACATTGTAGGTAGATAATTGGTAATGAACTAATGTATCATCTTAATTAAAATTACATTTGTTTACATTTTTACATTCTAGTCATTTAGCTGACATTCTTATCCAAACATATTAGAGTTATAGTATTTACAATACAGTATATCTAAAATATAAGAAAACTGCCTCATGGTAGCCAGGCCACACCATTACGACTATAAAGTACAGAAGTTACATTGCAAATTGTTACAGCGCTGTCCGTGGTATGGTGGTAGCAAGTCGGAATAACATACCTTGTCACATCACTCTCCAGTCAATCCTTGTGTGCAGATCAGGCACCTGTGAGTTTAAACACGGAAGTATAGTTAGTAAATGTGTATTCGTCCCACCCATGTACTGACTAAAGGCTTCCGTGTTGAACGAGCGTTATGATAAGAATCGGACGGTTGGGCGACACGTGCTTGGAGGAAGCATGTGAACATACTCGACCATCCCACACCTGCAGAGGAGCTGCCGACAACGCAGGGTCAGAAATATGGGTAAAAAATTAAAATTTTTATTTTATTGCGATATGACCTTTAAAATGTTGTTTATCCAACTTATTTTTCTTTTTGTTCTGTTTGATTAAATGTTCTACATTTTAAATGGATTATTATTATTTTGCTTGTGAATTCATACGTGTACAATAGTTTATTACATTTTTTTGTGCCTCAAGGTAGGGGCCATTTCATCACTCACCTGTTTTTGCGATTTTGTGCAGTATCTACAATCAAAATGCATTCATCTAACTTTCCTTTTTTTATATTTGTATAGCTATTTATTAGGCTGTGTGACTGTAGGCCTAAGAAGCACTCATGGTATAATAACAAATGAATGCACCCTCACTTATCTGCTTATACAGCGAATACACTGCCATTTTTCCCTGTTTCACTGCATGCGTAGTTACTATGTTTTCTCTTCAGAACATCTGAATGTAGACAGGCCAAAGCTGGGATAAACCCAGGGTGCAAGAACTTCACTGCTGCTGACTTTTGTTTTTTATTTGGATTTTGTACTTAGTAAAAATCTCACACTTCATTTTCTCTTAAACTGAAGATAATTAAACCAGTACACTTTCTCACGAGAATGGAACTGATACTACAAAGGCAGGTCTGTAAGCTTAACACAACCAAATCTGCAGTTACTTAATTTTTTACGTTTGTAGGGCAGATTGTTAGAATGTGTATTTATCTCTTTCTTTCAGTGTCCCCTCACCTATGTCCATCAGTGTTGCTTAGGCGTTGACCATAACGGGGCATCATAATTAGCCTCTTTTACTGCATGTGTCTTTGTGAGCGTCTTTGTTTACCACCTGGCACCTCCTGATTGGCCCCCTGGTAGTGACCCATCCAATCAGGGACTCTAGAGATTGAGCCGTTGATAGTTCGGGAACATGAATGAGATAAACGATGGGGATGTTCTTTCCCATACAGCCAGGACCCCCTACCTGTCATCCCATCCTGAGAACAGAGAATTGGGGGAGGAGTAGATATTCCCCCCTGCTCAGATAGAATCTTCCCCTCAGCCCCTGGGGCCATTTTTTCAAAAGATATCTCAATTTAGCCTATTGGCTAGAATTATACAGACAGATTTAAGAGTGGCTAGAACATGAGCCCCCATTGTTGTAAATGGTCAATCTGTTCTACTCTGTTGTATTTCTATATTTTTTATTGCAATCAGACTGGTGAAATCCATGTAGACAGCTGAGGGAACGCCCCCCCTCACCTCACTGCTCACCATTAACGCTTCTCATTGGCTTGGAAGTAGATGGATGTGTTGGACAGTTTGTTCCTGGGTTTCATCTACAGGTGGGCGTCCTATCGCAAATCCCTATTGGATGTAATACTTTCCTAACCTGGCCAAAGAAAAAAAGTGGTCAGTACCATACACGTTTTTTATTCCCAATAAGGTCAACAATCCCACATGAAGATAATCCATAGATATTGTCCAAGCAAATCTTATCTATGGAATGATGTATCCATTCTTATCTTTTCCTGTTATAACAAACTATTTAATTTCTCAAAGGAAACAGTCTTGTCTCTTTCTGGTAGTTCTGGCTGTACCTTTATGGATAAGACTCTTTAGCTTCTTGGTCGAATGGGTAAATACCATATCCACAAAGCCAGAGTGTCTAATGGGTAAATACCATATCCACAAAGCCAGAGTGGCTAAATCCAAACCAAAATATACACTATTCTATCTTGAACTTCAATCTTTATCAAAATCATTGTCAAATATAGAAAAGCAATTTCTACTTCAGTACACTTAGATAAATGTCTGAAAACTGACATGTACGCTCTTAAATCAGGGCTGCCAGAGCCTGATTCTTGCTTTGATTTTGTAGAAAAGCCCTTGTACAATTGTCTCTTATTACTGTATGTACTTTCAGTAACCGCTGTTTTAATCATTCATTGTCAGTATTTTTGGTTATCTGTCTCTCGTTCCCAGTAACTTGCTAATGTGTTATTCCTCTGGTCTGAATACAGACTGCTATGCTATGTTTTTTATTGCTGTTTCAATAAAAATATTAAAAATAAATAATAATCTACAGGTGGGCGGGTTCTCCTTATACATGGATGGACGGGAGCGGGGGTAGAAGACGAGTGGGGAGATTTGATTTCTCTGCGGACACAATTACCCTTTAAATCTGCTGAAGTTCACAAGTGTTGATGCAGCGCCTCCCAGCCCATGGCCTGCCTCTTGATTCCTAATGGGGGCAACAGAAGCCTGCTTCTGCTTGTAGGTTATGGTTAAAAAGCATAATTTGGTTAGTGGTTAGTCTCTCAAAACATGGTTCGTATTTCACATTTCGTTTCAGTGCATGGGTTCGGTCGAACATGGCAACTTATTTGCAGGCTTTGTGAAGAGAAAAACTTAGATATGAATATGGAAAGCGCAAAGCGCTGGCGCACACAACGTCACGATTACGGTACTTTATACATTCAAGGAATTCATCTGACTGGGCCACTGAGATCCATAAAAGGTAATCTAGTCATTATATGGAGTCTCTTGGTTTTTATCGGGGGGAATAAAACGGCTGCCATTATCATGTCTTGTTGACTATCTGCATTCGGTCTCAGTGTTAAACTGTACCTAAATGCTCAGTCTTCTGTGGCACGACGAGTTTTGTGGTCGTGAGAAACTTCTCCAATGAACAGAAAACAGAAAAGAACGCCAGCACCAATGTTTTATTTGGATGCTTTCACACAGAAGCTCACACGAAGTAGTGCTGATTTGGTCCATGCTTCACACTTCATCTGCGCGAAATGCACATTTCAGTTGGAGACAATTTTAGCTTGTCTATTTGTTGAGGGGAATTGACGCCTATATGCCTGCTGTTATCATTAAGCTTTGTGTAGCGAAATATCACTACATTAAACTCTCGTGAGTCGTGGATAATCACGAAATTTAAAGTGAAATGCTTGGACCATTATTATGTAAGTTAAGGCATAGGTCATATTTAACTTTCTTTCCCTTAGTGTGAAAGGGATCTTAGAAGAGAATTAGAATAAAATAAAAATGTTTTACTGAGGTAATGGAGGGATGTTTTTTCCCCTTTTCTATAGTTTCGGTGTTCAAAGCAACGCATTCTCCTAGAGAGTTCACGTTTTGGTCTGAATCTTGACTTATTGTTATTCACTGCATTTATTTATTTATTCAACGGAATTCTTTCTGTGGAAGTTTAGAATGACCCTGGGATGACCTCTGTCAGTTGTTCACAGGCTTGGAGACAACAGAGCAGGGAGGTGAAACACTGTGGACCCTGACAGTTTAGGGTTTTATTAGAATCAGGCAGCTACCTGCATTTCGTTTCTAACAATCTCTGGAAAACCAAGACTTACTGTGAGATACTCTGTGAAAGGTTACGAATAAAATGTGGTTATCGGTGTTATTATTTGTATTCCGTGTTATAGTGCAGCCTCTCATAAACACAGAAGGCTTTATTCCCCAAGGACAGGCCTCGCCACGGCTGAGATGTCTCATTTTGAAATGTTGGGAAAAGGTCAGAAAAATGACTGTGGTAATGGAGGTATATTTGTCCTCACCGGCCCCGTGTTTCTGTCCCTGACAGGGGAGATGAGAGGACAGACGGTGACAGCTCACTGGATCACCCGTGAACGCAGCGAGAGGGAGGATGCTGGGACTGTAAGCCCACAGGTCAGTCACGGTCCCACATTAGAGATGCTCCCACGTCCATATGCAACATGGCCCCAACGTTCCTCTCAACACTGGCCACATCATGGTGCTATGGCAGTCTGGTGGGCTGGCTAATGTCCTTTTAAATCAATTGGGATTTAGGTTGATGTTGTTACACACAGAAAGACATACACACATACTTTACTACTGAGGATGAACCAATATATGCTTTAGAAGAAAATGTATTACCAACAATGTTTTGTAATAGATCATTTATTACACTACTATACTACACAACTGTTTTATTAGAGAGGATGTATTACATTACTATATTAAATAATACTGTTTCATTAGAGATAGTGTATTACTATATTACACAGTACTGTTTTAGTAATAACAGCACTGTGTTACTGTATTGTTGTATGCTGAGTTTTTTCAATAAGGGTTAGCTGGGTTATATATCTGTCCTATAGAACAGATGCCCGTCATCTGGCTAGCAGGACTCTGGAAAGAACCGGCACCAACTTGAGGATGTGAAACGGTCCACTTGGCAGTCTGACGGTACTGTTGGAAGTCATATTCTAGTCTCATTCAAAGCCAAGATGAAACGGGTCTTGTAAAAACACAGTAGAGCTGTCTTGACTTCAATGTCACTTTCTAGGGAAGTTTTCTGTGGCAAGCTTTCTATGGAATTCTTTTCTATACCAAGTTTCTATGACTCCTCTGAATAAGAAAAAAGAAGCAAAAAAAACAACAGACTTGAACTTGGACTTCTGAATCCGTATGAATGTGGGAATTCATCAGTCAGGCTGGGCTTTGTCCGACGTGACAGTTGTGTCGCTAAGTGTGTGACAATGCTATTCTTTACGCCGTGAGCTTTTCCTGAATGCATTGTTGACTGTAAATATGGTCACTATTGGCAACCGGATTGTCCTCTCATCGCCCGTACACAAACACACACACACACACACACACACACACACACACACACACACACACACACACACACACACACACACACACACACACACACACACACACACACACACACACACACACACACACACACACACTCAAAAGAGAATGATTGGTGATATCCCCTAGCTCTGTTTGAGCCAATCATTTGTGTAAATCTGACATTTCGGAGGTTTGGATTTTTATATTTTTTGTCCAGTTTTGCGGTTACTAACTTGCCTCATTGCAGAATCTCCCAGCTGGCTTGGGGAGTCAAAGGTCGGGACGTGTTTAACTTGGCAAGCCTTTCTGCTACTTATCACACTTCCCATTCAACCAGGAAGTACTCACCAGCATCTATGCGATTGGAGATGAACGACAGAGCTTGCGGGCACCCAAGACGATCCAGTATTTCCTAGATCACAACTAAGCAAGGCAGTCTGACGGTGAAGTCAACATGCAAGGCACTTGGCTGTTACTGGGACTCAAACCCCTTCCTCCCAATCACACAGTACTACCGCCAGGCAATAACAGGCAAAGGGCTCTACAAGGTGTTTGTCAAAGCGTTTGTGGTGAATGATTACTCCACAATTCCAAATGCATATTTGTACTTACGCAAGATTTGTCCTGAACAGGAATTCACGTACATCAAGCCCGGATCTCTTTCAGAATCCCTGTCCTACCCACCCAATCTCCCTCCACCTCCTCCCACCCACATCCAACAAAACAAACATCCTGCATGCATCTGTGGCAGATGTGAACACGATTTACTGTCTTTGCTCTCCAGCTGAGGGGCGTGGCGGTTGGATGAGCTCTTCTCTGTCTGTTGTGTCGATCATATATTTCCCCTCAGCTCAGGGTTGTTGTCTGTGGCCGCGGAGAGAGGCATGTGGAGATGGCCGGTGGCCCTGCTGTATGCGAGCAGATGTCCCCACTTGGCCTAGTGTGAGTCAGGGAGAATGAGAGCTCCAGGCCTGGCCAGCTGCCTGCCCGCCCCCACCCCCTTGGGGCAGCGAGTCAAGACAGATTCATGTGTTTTTCTTGGAGAAAACAAAGATTGTTGCAACACTTCATATGGCATGAGGTGGATGGATAGATTTTTTTGTCTTGTCAGTCTGGGGGACACTCAGGTTTTAGACTCGTCTGTTGACGCCTCCGGCATTTGTGATCACAATGCTAACATTTCTTACGTTATGGCATCCTGTTTGTCTAATCCAATAAGAAAGAAGCATGGACAGAGGATGCAGGAATGGGCATACAGAGAGCTTCAAAATGTAGGACAAATAAGCAGACCAGAGAATCACACTCACTCTGAGCAGGAAGACATCCCATAATGCTCTGCTCCTACCTTCAGTATGTTCTAGTTAGGACCTACCCACACGCATTCTCCTCCCACTCTTCCACGTCTTTTTCACTCCCGTAATTCATCTCTCCGTCTTTACCTTTCTTTTGTCTCTCTCTGTCTCTCAAGCCCTCCGTCTTCTCCTCACTCCATCTGTCTCTGTCTTTCTCTCACTCTCTTCTGCCACTTGTGGAAGAGTCCTCTCCGCACATCGTCTACATACCCACGTTAGTTGCGGGGTGAATGCTAACAAGTGGATGTTGTCAGTGTGTGTTTTCAGGCTGTCAGCAGTAAGGAACTGAAGCCAGGCCAAACGTAAGGCAGTTTGAATGTGAGCCTCAGAATTCGAGAACTTATGAATTTAAGTACTTTTAGATCTTCGGAATTAGACGCTGTTGTTTTCAAGCTGTACGTATCCCGTTTCAATCCGGTGTTTGGAGCCCCAAACCCCCTTACTTGATTTAGCTGTAATATTGTCGACACAGCACAACACAGGGACTTCCCCACGAAGAGGCTTAGCAGCTGTTTATGATATCCAACATTGTGCGTCTTTCACAACGCCGCCTGTTGCTACAGCTGCAGCTGCAGCTCATCGCCTGAAATTTTCAGCCCCTCGTTCCCTCCCGGAGTAAACATTACCACAGAGGCCTCCCTCTCTGTTCGTCTCCTTTCATCCCCAGAGCCCTGCCGACTCTCTTCTGATTAGATTACATGGTGCTGCGTGCCCCGTCTCTCATCCCGGTAAACAGAGTAGCAAACCTTGGCACCGTTCCTGAACATCCACCTCAACGAGCGTACCCCCCAGACAGCCACCATGTGCCCAAGGATCCTCCAACACTCTGGCTATAACAGGTACCTTTCAAACTTCGCTGCGTGGATGCTCGCCAAAAAACTGCGAACAACCCACCGTCGTCCGAAAAACCCTTCCACAAACGCGAAGCTTGCTTGTGTTGATCTAGCTAATGTACTTTCACCCAGGGGACATTTGTGCAAGGACTTTCAAGGTGCTCCGAACCCATGGCTGTAGTGGAAAGCTTTTCAAATGGATTGTGGTTCCTGCAGTTGAGTCATGAAGCTGTGTCTATCAATATTAAACAGGCCTTCAGAGAACTGCTCCCACGACCAAGGAGACAGTGTGTGTTTAGTGTATGTGAGTCAGTTAACAGTACTCTCTAATGGTGAAATGTCAAACGTAGTCCTTGTGTCTCCGCCCCATGATCACCAGGCTGCAGCTTACACTCTGTGTCTCTCATCACTACCCACAATGCACTAATGCAAAGAATGTATTCTGTTGCTGAAGCGCTCTCCTTTCACGAAAACATGGAGGTCGATGGAGAGACAGATGGAGAGATGGAGAAAGAGATTGGGAGATATTTGGATGAATTTATGTTTACACGCTTTTCCGTTTTGAAAGTGTAGTGAGGAAAGAGCCTCCCTCCCCCACCTACACTGACAGCAGATGAATCAAAGTGGAGCGTTTCCTCCTTCTCAACAGACGCAGCGTCACCACCTCCCCTGGAAAGATGCTGGGTGTCAGATCCAGGCATCACTCAACCTCCATCCCAGACTCCTTGGCCTTTTGAACGCACCCCCCTCCGGGGTCCCAGCGAGACGGGGAACCCAAACACACAGAAATGTCAAGACTAGGCCTGCCTGGCAATTACTGCTGGTTTTCTCACTGAACCGAGAGAGAATGTGTGAGGGAGTGTGTGTAGACCAATGTGTGTCTGTTTTAAATCAACCCCAAATGTTAACCCTAAACTTAACTAGCCAGGGGGGGTCCACATGGCGTTGTGGGCTAAGTTGCTGCATTGCAGGACAATCTACGTCATGATAGTCAGTGGCCCAAGCTGCCCGGGATTTTGGTTAGATAAATCAGCGACTCCTTGTGTCCAGATGTGGCACCTGTATATTTAATTGCGGAAGTATAGTTGGTGAATGTAATCATCCCATGCATGATCCGACTAAAGGCTTCTGTGTTGGATGAGTAGTGCAAAAAGAATCAGCGGCTAAGCGATGTGGTTGGGGTCGGATGAACCATGTGCACGCCCCTCGCCTTCCAACAGATCGGTCCAAGGACTTGCGGATCTGCCAACAAGGCAGGGTTATTAGGAATTGAGAAGGAAGAAAAGAGGAAAATTAAAAATAATAATAGAACTAGCCTAAACACAATATTTATACAAAGAGGCTGTTGTTGTGGAGGTGATTTTCGAAACCTGGTGACCCCAAGAGGCCTGCAATTCTTTCACAATGATTCTTGGGGATTTTGTTGCTTCTCTCACCATCCTCCTCCCTATCTGGGTGGTTAAAATCATTTGAATTTAATAATAATTCCCCTACTCTATGGTATATTCAATTGTTTGTGGATCATCTTGTAGCCATTACCAAATGTATGAAGGCCTATAGCCATCTGCCTTTTTTGAACTGCCAGTTCTTTTATCTTACCGTATTATCTTACAACCTAACCCAGTATGGGAGCCGAGTGAGAGCATCTGACCAGTACATTTAAGGTTGCTAGATCGAATTCCAAAGTAGACAAGCGGAAAAACCTTTGGTGCCATTCCCGAAAACGTACTCCTTCTTCTTCTTTGTTTATCACCTGATCTGTCACTTCAACCAAAGAAGTATATCTCAATTTACATTTACACATTTATCTCCAGCTGGGCAAATACCGACGTGTGTGTATTTGTTTAACCGTTCCAACAATAAGCTGATCTCTTCGTTGGCTCCCACACTTGTCCCCGTGCTTTCATTGTTCCAGCTGCTTTCTATTCGGTGGGGCTGTGGGGGCGAAGACCTTCCAGGGACTGATGATCTGCCAGAGAGAACATCTGCAAATCGAAGAAGAGAAAAGGAGACCTCTTCATTTTGTTTTCATCCCTTCTGTCTTCTACTCCATATCCACTTCCCCCCTTCCTTTTTCAGGTGGGCCAGGCTACAGCAGCAACAGTGTTAGGAGTCATTTGCCTTTCTACATTTAGGTAATTTATCAGCTGCTTTTATCCTGAGCCACTTAGTACTTTACATACCTTTTTTCCTTCTTTGTATTGGTCCACTGTGGGAATCAAACTCACAATACTGGCATTACTGGCGCTGTGCTCTTCCAAACGAGCTCTGCCGGATTATATTACAACATCAATCAATAACAAATCAGCAGGCAGCAGAGCTTCAGTCTACAAAATCACCGCAGTCTATTACAATAGAAAACAGTGTGATATTAGGGTTGTGCCTGGAATAACACCCGAGTCATAATGTGGGATATTGAGAAAATGAATAAGATCTCTCCCCAAACATTGTGCTGTATTTATTAGTAAATGGAATGCATGTCGGCGCAATACAGCATTTGCACAGTACGTAGAATCATGCCATCAAATGAATCGCCGTTTTAATGCCAACAGCAGAAAGCGTGACATCGAAACGGTGATGAATTAGATTTTTTTATGGTACTTTATTTTAAAGCAGATCCAGTTCCATTTTCTGTGAGTTTCAGATGAGCAATCTGTCTCAACAATAACAGTTTCCGAAGTACAGGAGTAAGATGCATCCCTGAAAGTGCCTCATCGTTTCATAAAAAATATGTCTTATTCTTTCCCGACCCATTACTCTTAACCTATTCAAGAAAACGTATTTATCCATGGATCGAACCATTCTGTGACTCTTGGTGCTCTAGACCTAAGAGGCTGTTCCACCATTAATATCTCCAACTTCAAAGGGGTGTCCTCAATTCACCATGACTGTGGTTGTACTAACCAGCACCAAGCACCTCTTTAACGCCAACCCTGACTTCAGCCACTGTGCGGATGACGACCACACCTTCTGTTCCCCAGTGTCCTGGACTGACTACAGCCACTGTACGGATGACTACCTCACCTTCCGGCCGCCAGGCATCTTGGACCTGTTGTCACTATGGTTACCGTTTAACATGTGGAGGTCCCCTAAGGGGATGAATCTGTCCATGGCTGATGGAGACAGAGGGTGAGGAAGAGAGAGTAAGAGAGAGAGAGAAAACTGCTATTCTTAATGAGATATATTACACTAAAACTACCTCCCACAACATAATAATGCATCTTGCTCCACCACAACCACATTTTATACTCCAGACGTGCAGAGAAGAGTAACAGAGAGAGGAGACCATGTATTAGTAGACCCCATCAGTCTCTAGGACACCTCAGCTGCTGGCGTCCTCCAGTACCCCAGAACCAGAGACATGTAACGGTAGAGTCAGCGATATCCAACCTAGTAGAGGAAAAACATAAACAGCAAAGTCAGCCCATTTACAAAACAGCTAGGAGCGGCGATGCGCAATGTGAAACTTCTCAGCTGTATAACTTTGAAACTTGCCGGCACACATGAGCAGGTGTTGTTTGTGACTTTGTGAGTGCTCTGGCAAGGGCCTAGGGAGGGGGGAGATATATTGGTGCTGTGGGGGCATGTTATATCTTCACATTATTTGCAAAACCTTTCAGGGGACTACATTACATGCTCCCACAAATTGGAAGGCTTGCATTTCCCTCAATATCTGCGCTCCTCCAATATACATTTGCAGATACAACATCCGGTTGATATTTATTACTATGAAAAACCAGTGGTTCAGAGTTTCGGTTGGTTGGTGGCTTCTCAAACTGAAGCTGGATGGCAAGCTGACACGGTAAACCGCATCTCCTGACGGTCCAGCTTACTTCTTCAGCTGTCGGCCAGCTTTTATAATGTAAGCAAACATGTACAAATGCATTCACACGGAGTTTCAAAACATACAAAGTATTAGTAGTTAGCTGGGTTCACCCATTTTGGGAAGTTCCCAATTGAAATGTAAATGGCAAGTTAAAGGATTTCATAGCTAACTAGTGATTAAAAATTATTATATATTTTAAACTTCCAGTGTTGGCTAAAGTAGCTTGTACAGTTACATTCCAGTTACTTGCTGAGTTCACAAGTTTTGGGAAGTCCCTAATTTAGACAAAATGATTATGTAAATTGAGTTCATATCTTACCGGTGACCATGATTTATATTTTCTTTACTCTTGTCTATTTGTTTTATAGGTTACTTTTAAGATATGAACTCCATTTACCTGATCATTTTGTCTGACTTAGGGACTTCCAAAAACTTGTGAACTCAACATGTAACTGAAATGTAACTGGAATGTAACTAAAAATTA
>JACXGM010003379.1:29493-41979 GCA_016801145.1 Umbra pygmaea
ACACACACACACACACACACACACACACACACACACACACACACACACACACACACACACACACACACACACACACACACACACACACACACACACACACACACACACACACAATGCACAGATGCACAGATGCAGGAAGGCATTGATGCACATACAAACACACGTACGCTGTTTACTGATTCATGAAACTACATCTCCCGCCGTGAGTGAGACGTGGCCCGTTAGTTACACGGCACCCGGGGCTAATTATATCCAGTAAGATTTACCTCAAGGAGGGTGATCTCAGTGTCAAGAATCCCAATTTAGATACAGTAAAAATGAAATGCTCATCAGCAGTCACCACAGCCTTTCAGAAGTCGACAGGGATTCATTTCACAGCTTTTAAGCAATATCATCGGCATTTACTGTTGTCAGACGTCATTTTCACACTATCAAAAGACAAACGTGACACATACCAAAGAGGAGGTAGAAGCTGAATTATGGTTTGGAAGTTGTACTTTTAGTGGGACTGCGTAGCTAACTGATGCCTTTTGGCAGGAAAGGAAATGTGGATGAAAGAGGGGGTGTGACGGGGGTTTTGATTGCGGTAGCGTCTGCTTCAGAATTGCGTTTTGAGCGAAGTCGCTCACATAAGTGCACCTCTTTGATCGCCAGACCTGAGGAGATGGGAGACTTTTCTGTTGCTCTGTTGAGGAACGGGGAAGATGTTTTAAGACATTCTCAGGAAAGAGGACTGCTTTTCAAAGGAATTTGATGGACAGCGTAGGGGCCTTATCTTCCTTCGAGCAAACACACAAAGACAGCGGAGGCGAGCACACGTTTCTCTCTCACACAAACACACACAAACACTCCGTTGAGTTGACCTGTACTGCCTCTCAAACGGAAACCGCAGGCCTCTTGGCCGGTGATACTAGTCAGCTGAATGGTGACCATCAGGTTTTTCCCGAAAACTACAGTTGCTGGCTTCCAGTAAACCCACAGCACAGGCCTCGTGTCGGAGGCAGATTGTTGAAGGGGGCTTGTTTCTCTCAATCCCTTCCTTTTTCTCTCTCCAATACTCTATGTGCCTCACTCTGTCTGTTCACTCTCTCTCATGGATAAGTCCTGGAGATAGTGAGCATCTGTGACAGCCAGGGGAGCGTCAGACTTGGCTGGAGTCACCGGACCAGTCCCCGGGTGCCCGGTATACAGGAATGGGGGAGGGGATCCTCCTCTTTCTAAGAAATGTGCGGATCCCACTTCTTAGTTTTCTGGGCAGAATAGGTTTGTTCAACAGAATTTGGACTGGTATCCTCAGGTAGAGAATTTGGCCATCCATCCTTTGGTAAAGTATTTGGCCATTTATCCTCCGGTAAAGACATTTGCCATCTATCCTTGAGGAAATAATTTGGCCATCGATCCTTCAGTAAAGAATTTGGCAATCCATCCTTTGGCAAAGAATTTGGCCGTCCTTTAGTAAAGAATTTGACCATTTATCCTTTAGTAAAAAAAATGCTGTCTATCTTTTAGTAAATAATTAGTTATTATTATTATTATTATTATTATTATTATAAAGTACATTTTATGTAATTTAGTTTATTCACAACTTTTCTGTTCATCTGCTAATTCTTATAGCCGGTATACCTTGAACAGCGCGAAAAATACATTTCAAACCTAAGCTAAACCCTTTTGACTATTTCTCAATGGTTGTTACTTGTGTTTCATCTCCATATATGCACAGTTGTTGTCCAGTAAATTGTTTGGCCAGCTACCCTGTGGTAAAGCATTTGTCCAGTTATCCTCTGGCACAGAATAAGTCAAGCTCTGGTACACATTTTTGCAAGGTGTCCTCCAGTACAGAATTTGTAAATTTATCTTCTTGTTAAGCTACATTAACACATTTTTATTTTTCAGACATGTGTGATCATGAGATTATTTGATTGACAGTTCCGGTCACTTAGTGATGGATGTTAATCCTGATTTAGACGTGCATTTTTTACAGAACATGACTATGCTGTTTTTGTGGAGCTGCTAAGCCAGAGAGAAGTTTTCATGTAAAGCCTTACTGTGCCCTTACAGACAAATATCCCATAACCGAAGCGCTTTCGATGCGCCACAGTCCATCTGTCTAAAAAAGGTATAAATTATGTGCTTGAAAAATGTACTTTGCAACTTTGTTTTCCTGGAGTGCAGTGACTTTGGGTTTAACTGAGAAATGAAAGCAGATAGCAGACATGCAAGGCCTTCAGTCAGAGGAATGCATTTAGAACATCTGGGTAAGAGCAACTGAGAAAATTATAATGAAGGAAGTAAAACGCTCTATAAACGCTCACAAAGTTCTGATTGGCTCCAACGTCTTGGTTAAGGTTAGGTTTAAAATCGAACTTTTGGATGACAAAAAAACAGGCGGGGTTCATTGTTGCTGTTTTCACTAATGTTGACTGGTAATGAAGAATCGATTCCGTTGTCCAACATTTTGTTGGACAGTCGTTGCCTGGTAATAATTAGGTGTCATGAGGGACTGTGAACTTCAACTGCCACAGCCTCATTGTACAAACTCACAAATTGTATTTCCATCCGTTTAAATTCAAGTCATATTTTCGGCCGCATTGTTTGAAAATGAGCAGGAGAGCCCAGAGGGGTCTTCTATAACTTACAAGTGATTGCTATTTGTATTGTTCGGGTGATATTCAGCGCCTGCGCTCGTGTGTGTGTGTGTGTGGAATATGAAAGAAAGCAGGGAGAAAGTAAGTAATGGTGAACGAGCGCTGTCTTTCTCTCTTCTCTCATGTAGCGTTTGAGGTAATTACAACCGGCTCCAACTTCCAGCTCCAAGCTACAGGATTAGATAAAGATTGATACTCCTGCTTTCATTTCAATTTCAAAGTCTGTGTGTTTGCGTTTGAGAGACAATGTGTGTACGTGTGTGCCTGGGTATGTGCGTGTGTGAGTTTGCCTGTGGGCGCACGTGTGGGAATTTGTATACGGCCTCAAAATGAAGTACCGGCGAAGAAGCCATCTGAGAATCTATTAAATCTATTATTAAATGAAGTGAAAATAGATGGGTCTGTTGCACAGTAGAATGAGGGATAGATTTTATTCTGGCAGCGATTTATTTCAGAAAGATGTACAAATGGAGTTTCATTCTAACAGTGGGAACGTAGGGCTATTGCCTTGTATGTAGGTCAAACTGCATGCATGTTATGCATTATATACATATTTATATACATATTCATATTATTTACTATATATTTCATCGCTGCCAAGAAACCAGAGAGAATTTACAATAGAATCCATGTTCGTTGCCAGAGGGAATGGGTGTGTGTTCTGTACACTGTATGTGTTGTTTATGTCAGTGTTATAATTATAAATTGGGTGGGATGTTTGTGTTTATTCCAACATGTACATGCTATATTATATACGCAGGTGTGAATTGGAAATGTGTTGTTTAAATATGTACCACCCTTCCTGGCACTCATTTAGGGGATCAGAAATTATTTACAACGACCCCGAAGCGACCCTGAAGCAATTAAGGTTAAGTGCCAAGCTCAATGGTTGAACAACACATTTTTCACTGTGTCGGCACAGGATTCAATAAACCGTGTGTGTCTGTGTGTCTGTAAGAGGGAATTTGTGTACGAATGACTAAATGACGTGCGACTGTGTGTATGGGCCATGTATATGCCATCATTCAGTTACCATAAACCATTTTGGAGTGGAGTTGTCGATTCATCACAGTAAATCTGTTGTTCCAGTAGCCCGCCATTGACAGACATGACATTCAAGGCTCTCTTCGATGCTATTACATCATTACATTTTTGACTGTGAAGTCACATGAAACAGTGATGGCATATGCCTCTAGAAAAAATGATTGCAAAAGAGTTATGCATTTGTCCCCTTCTGAGAAACCCTTTGTGGTTGCCGGGAAAACCTTTTGGGTACCATGTGGAATATTCCGTGGAAAGGGTTCTATATAGAACCAAAATTGTTCTAAATGAAACTTAAAGGGGTCCTTCAAATGGTCTCCTATGTGAACCGCTAGAGAACACTTTTTAAGAGTGTGTATGGTAGAGAGATAATGTGCTAACGTCACATTGAATTATGTGTTCTTCTCTGGTTAGAACTTTCTGAATATGTTCTCTGTAAGTCTTTGTGAGTTGTGTTTGCCATCATCCCGAGGTAGCCGCACAGCTGCTTCATATTTATGCCATGATGTCATGACAACCATGATAAAGGGCTGAATCAAAGTCGTGTGAAAGAGTCCCTCAGTCTGCATGTAGCAGCGTAGCTAGCTAGCTAGCTAGCTGTTAACTGCAAGTCAACCAAGGCTTGACTCATACTTGGCTAGAGGCTCTGCTTTTATGGGACAATTACAGTACAACTGTTCCAAAAAACGATCTTAGTGTCGTCTGCGGAGGTGCCCTCTGGCAGCATTTTGAGGCCTGGCTAATGTTTTTCAAATTGATTTACACACAAAAGAGCAGTTATAAAAACACGTGTAGGTCTTTTGTAATTTTTGCATCGTTTTTATCTACATTAAACAAAAATACAAGTGCACCATTCAACAAGATTTACTGAACTACAGTTCAACAATTCCTATAAAGAAATCAGTCAATTGAAATGAAGAAATTAGTATATAATCTATGAATTTTAAAAGACTGAAAATACAGATACATGTTTTAGCTTATGAAAAGATTAGAGATATTTTATTTCAGCTTATGAAACATGGGACCAACACTATACAGATGTTGCGTGTATATTTTTGCTCAGTTTAAATGGCACAGCACTTAAGAACCTGCAACTCAGTTAGCTGTGTCATTGTGAGACCAAGGTTGCATTGCTCGTGCATTCGTCCAGCATTCATTTTGGCAGTGCAGTTCACCAGCACTTGTCGCAGCATGGGCGCCCGCGCGCTCAATCAATCCAGAAGTCTGGAGGTTGCGTTCTGTCCGGCCATTACTGTTTCCGGGAAAGACTCCCAGGTTGAGAAGCATGACGACAGCATTAAGTGTGCTTAGTAATGAATAATAAACTACAATGGAGCATGACAAAAGCGGTGATTATTTTTTTAAATATGATCTCAATCCTATCTCCCGACCGATAGTTTGAGAGCATGATTCCTTTCAAGTTAGTCACAGCCTCCAAGTTCCAGCATTTAGTTGTGGTCGGCCTGTCGGTAATAGGATACATTCAGCCTTCCAAAGAGAGCCCCTTTGAAATTCCTCTGACGTCTATGCAGTGCTGTGTATAGCGCCTGACACGCTGACGACTTAAGCCTGAGATAAAGCTAACCTATTTCTCCAGGGTCTCCTGATTTTCTTTTTTACCCCAGTTCAGCGGCGTTTAAATTGAGTGGCGCAGGAGTGGTGGACAGTGGACGTTGGCGAGTGCAATCAGCAGCCCCAATCACTCTGCCGTTCTGTCCAGATCACACTGGGCCACGGTAGGAGTTTATATTTTTAGCTTGATGAGAGCCCAGGAAGTGCCATCAGTCAAACCATAGATGGATTGTGCTGTAGTTCATTAAAAGGTGAGAGAGTTACGTCAGTGTAACGTCACCCACCCCAGACAGAAAATTCCAGCAGAGTAGAGAACTGTGCCGGAATACAACAGAATGTTCTAATTTAATCGTTCAATCATCGAGTGTCCAACTCAATTATCAATTCCGTGAATCAAACAAGACTTTTTAGTTTTTCGCTGAGGACAATGGGAGGAGTTAAATAATGAATGATAATGAATTGGATTCATATAGCGCCTTTGCAGCAACTGTGATCCCCGAGCACGTTACTCCACTCCACCATTGTGCAGCACCCACCTGGGTGAATCAAGGCTACTCGGATATGCCAAAATTTGCAGGTGAGAGGAGAGTAAATGGAAGTGCCTGTTCGAAAGATAGAAAGAAATAAGAAGCTTGCCAACTTCTTCCTTTCTTTATATTGTTTTGTAAATGAGTGCACAGGCTAGAAAAAGGTGAGGCCCCGTGATCCAATCAGGGATACATAACGGAAATTCCTCAACAGCAAGGCTCTCAAAATGGAAATGGTATTAATGGCCAGCTGTGCCAGCCTTCATCTATGTTGCCTTTTGCTGCCTGTTGCAGGCTGGCTCAATCCTGGCAGACTAAGCTTCTCCTGTGGCCCCTGGAGCTGTGCTTTGACAGGCCCCGGACTTCGATCACGGGCTGCAGTGAGTCACGGACGGCTTTGGAGCAGGCCTCAGTGTGTGTTTGTCAGAAAGATAAGCGTGGGAGGGGGTTGCCGTGTGTCCCTAGCGGGTCTAATTTTACACACTAAGCGCAGAGCTTGTTCTTTACCCCCTCCGGCTGTCATTCTCTTGAGCCTCTCTGTCATTCTCTGATGCATCTTTTGTTTTGGGGGCTCTCCAGTCTCAGTATCGTTCTTTTGCTTCATACCTCTTCCCTGTCATTGCTGTCATCTGTCTTCCTTCTGCCAGGTCCATCTACCTTCAGCTGCCCCGCAGCACACACAAACTACGGCTGGCAGGGCTTTCAGTGGTGTGGCTCCATGGATGTGGAACGATCTGCCATTTCCTTTCGGGGCTACAGAGTCCCTGCCTCATTTAAGTCCTGTCTAAAGATGGGCCAGCTCAAAAGAGTTGTCAAGGACCTTAGTTGAAAATGCTCTCTGGATCTGAGGAACAACGTGGCTTTTTCTGTTGTTTGCTTAAAATGTTCTGTGTCGGTATGACTTTTATTGTCATTTTTATTAGGTTTTTATTATTCACTTGAGCCCCTTGGGTGTAGGAAAATCATGTTACAAATGAAAGAAGTTATCATTTTTATGATTCTATCATAACATTTTACCCTCGCACTGGCCTTCTTCTATCACTGTCCTATATCTCTCACTGTTCTTCCACTCTCACTGTCCTGTATCTCTCACTGTCCTACATGTTTCACTGTTTTACATATTTTACAGTCCTATATTACTCTCACTGTCCTACATCTCTCACTGTCCTACATGTTTCACTGTTTTACATATTTCACTGTCTTATATTACTCTCACTGTCCTACATGTTTCACTGTTTTACATATTTCACTGTCCTATATTACTCTCACTGTCCTACATCTCTCACTGTCCTACATGTTTCACTGTTTTACATATTTCACTGTCTTATATTACTCTCCTACATCTCTCTGTGTACTAAATCTCAGTTCTACATCGCTCCCTCTCTCCTCTCCTTTGTTGTCTGCCTAAAAGAAAACGGAAACAATTAAAAGGCCTTCCTCTTCACGCTCTACTCCTCCTCTTCCTCCTACCCCTGCTTTACTGTTTTTTGCTCCGTATCCTCCTCCTCCTCTCCCCCCTGACGAAGGCCGTCTGTGTGTTTTGGGGATTGCTCTCCGTCTGAGGTTCCGTGCTTCCAGCGATGCGACAAATCGTCTCTCAATCTGTTCGAAACACACAGAGAACGTGTTTTAATTTGTCATCCACGACAGCAGCTCAGAGTTTGAGTGCGTGTGGTGGAGAGCAGTAGTGCTATTCCAGTCTGGTCCCACTTCAAAGAGTAGGAGGCCGTATGAAAGCCGCTCCAGTTAAAGCCATCTCAGGTCACGGTTCTGTCGCTCCTTTCTTTGACTGCTCTTCGTTACTGTGCAGATGTTCTCCTCCATACTGAGCTCAGTGTTCAGGCTCAAGACAGGTTTAGGTCCACAGAAGATGCTCGGTCAACCATGATATCGCCCAAGATTTTTTTTGTGGGCCTTCACCTGCTGTAAGTATGCGATGGTGACTCAGTCTGGGTCAACTGGCCAATGACACGTCCAAGACCCCAGTGAGGGTGTGAGGAGGTGTGTGCTTGTTTTACAGTAGCTGTGAGGACCAACATTCCCAACAAGGAAAAGCTGCCCTGATGTAGATAGTTCACAAGTGTCTGCTGGTTGTGGCTCTTACATTGTACTTGATTGATTGATTGATTAGGTCACTAATTGGTTAAGATCTCCTTTCACCTTGCTGTCTAGTTATTAATTGGGCACCAGTTGATAGAAGAAAACATAAAGCCAGCATACAGTGGGCCCTCTGTGGAATCGGTTTGACACCTGTTTCTTAAGGAGAAGGTCTATTTAGGGTTAGATTTATAATTCGGGTTATTATGGGTTAAGTATTAAGGTGAGGGGTTTAAGGTTAGGATTAGGTTAGGGTTAGGGAAATAGGTTGAATTGGAATCCCCAACAGGATAGTAAAGCCCCTGTGTGTGTTTCTAGTTTTCAATTAACTTTTATCATCACACAGTCGTTAAAATGCTGCCTCTAACAATACAAAAATATTAAAATTTTGGTATCTCATGTTTTCTTTAGTTGAGTTTGAGGTTTATGTTTTTTGTTGAGGTTTAGTTTATTCTGTCTTTTGCTTTGTTGATTTTTAGGTGATTCAGCTTCTTGTTTAGTTGACATTTAGGTGTTGGCCTTTAGGTGTTTTGTTGTGTCAGTCTCTCTTGCTACAGTGGTGCTCAAAAGTTTTTGAACCTTCACAATTTTCTATATTTCTGCATAAATTTGACCTAAAACTTAATCAGATTTTTGTACATAGCCGGCGCTCGAATCCCCATCGCCAGGGGATGTGAATGCTCCGGAGTCGGGCGCTTAGACCACTAAACCAACTCCGGCACAGGGGGTGCACTGATTAAACCCTCTGCCATGGTCTAGAACTGTGACAGTTCCATCAATGACGTCCTGCAAGCCATCCTGGCCCAGATGCAGCAAAACAGGCCCAAACCATGACACTACCACCACCATGTTTCAAGCATGGAAAAAGGTTCTTTACTGGAATGCAGTATTTTCTTTCACCAAATATTGCTCAGTTCATTTAAACACATCTCATCCGACCACTAAACATTTTTCCAATGACGTTCTGGCTTGTCAACGGGATCTTAAACAAACTGCAAAAAGGCAGCAATGTTCTTTTTGGAGAGTAGTGGCTTTCCCCTTGCAACATTGCCATGCACACCATTGTTGTTCAGTGTTCTTCTGATGGTGGACTCATGAACACTGACATTAGCCAATGTGAGAGAGGCCTTTAGTTGTTTAGTATTTACCCTGGGGGGTTCTTTTTCGACCTCCTGGACTATTACACGCCTTGCTCTTGGAGTGATCATTGTCGGTTGACCACTCCTGGGGAGAGTAGCAAAGGTCTTCAAAGTCTTTCATTTGTACACGATATTTCTGACTGTGGATCATTGGAGTCCAAACTCTTTAGAGATGGTTTTGTAACCTTTTCCCATCTGATCCGCATCAACAACTCTTTTGTTTGAGATTCTCAGAAACCTCCTTTGTTCATGCTACGGTTCACTTGCACAAACATGTTTTGTGAAGTTCAGACTTTGATAGATCCCTGTTCTTTATATAAAACAGGGTGCCCACTCACACCTGATTGTCTTCCCATTGATTAAGAACACTTGACTCTAATTTCACCTTTAAATGTACTATTTATCCTAGAGGTTCACATACTTTTGCCACTCACAGATATGAAATAATGGATCATTGACCTCAATGAATAAATTACCAAGTATAATATTTTGTCTCATTTGTTTAATTGGGTTCTCTTCATTTATTTTGGACTTGAGTGTGAAAATACACTCTAAAAACAAATGGTGCTAAATAGCACTAAAAGTGGTTCCTTGGCTTGTAATCGAAGGGGAACCACTTTAAAAATGGTGCAATGTAGATCCATAAGAGGTGCCATATAGCACCTTAAGCACCCCAAAGAACCGCTGAAGAACCGCTGAAGAACCAAACTGGGCTTAACAGGTTCTTTAAATGGTAGTGGTGCTATATAGCACCATAAACACTGCAAAGAACCCCTGAAGAACAGCTGAAGAAGCATTTGTTTTTAGAGTGTATGATGGTGTATTAAGTCATATTTATGCCTTAATAAAAAGGGTTCACACACTTTTAAGTGCCACTAGATTGTTTTGCCCTTTTTTTTAACCTTTCTTTTGAAAGAACTTTCTCTCTAATTCGCCCACCCACAGCCCATCTCTGGCTACAAACCGCTTTAGAAGAAGGCTACCATTTCAAAAACAAGCCCCACCTTCTCCACATCAACCACTTCTCAGACACTGTCGTTTATCAGAGGGCCTCATTAGACAGATCATCAGGTCGAACAGACCCAGCAGGTTTGTCCCAGGGGGGTTCCTCGGTGGTCAGGCAGATGGACGGAGTCCTTTTACAGGTGACAGCGCTGATTTCCTATGTGCTTGTGCCTTTGTTAATCGATTTTCCTGGGTTCAACGAGACACTTCTTTACGTGGAAAGGACTTCTCAAAGACAGGTCCTTGTATCGATTTATGTCTTGTTTAAAAATACAAGAAAAAAAAGGACTTGCCCACATTGTTTCAACCTCTGTGGTTGTATAAATAGGGGACGAGAAAATGGGTAAGAAGCCACTTGAGCCAAATCTTAATGGGTCTCCTTGAGCGGCCTTAAAGCTCGGAGACTGGAGACTCTCTCTTTGTTTTGACTTCAGTCGTTTGCTCTCTCTCTCTTTCTGTTTTTACTTCACCCGTTCTCTGTGTGTGTGTACTTCTCTGTTCTCGCTCTGTGCTTCTGTTCTTAGTTCCTCTATCTCGCTGTTTCTTCTGCTTACATCCTCACTGTATTTCTGTCTTCTGGCTTTATTTCAGTTTGAGAGTGGCAGAGTGTGTTCATTTCTGTGTGGAGGTGATACCAGACATGCTGGGTAGAGCTCCAGGGGCCCGGAGGAGGCAAACCACAGCAGGCTCTTTTACCCCCACCCAGGGCCTTTTTCCTGCTCTTTTATCATTGTCGTTTTTTTTCTTTCTCCTAGTTTAAACTTAGGTTTTTCTGCCTGTGTGTGGTAATGTAAAGTATTCACATTTACATTTTTCTGGATGTTTTTTTTTGCCACTCTTTTCCATAGTCCATAACGTGCACACAAAAACAAAACATTAAAATAATGAAGGCACAGACTTGAAATGCAACCCTGCTGCTTTTAGTTCGGTTATGAGAAGAGGAGAGAAAAATGCCTGATAACAATATGAGTCTCTGCTTGAAGTCTTAGTACCTCGATCGCCAACACAGAATACCCAAACAGCCGATTACCATTAGAGCAAGACGCACAAGTTTACACTCCAGAGACTACAGGGGACGTTGGGAAGGAAACAACCCCCGCTATCTGTGTTTTATTAACTGTAAAGTGTTGTGATTGGACATAGAGCTAGCCAGCTAGCGGTGTTTCCTTCCCAACGAGCAGCGGATCCCATTGCTAAGTCACTGGTAACAGCACTGGCCGCTGTCTCGTCTTTTTCTTACCCTGTGAATTAGGCCTGCACGATAAATCGTTATAAAATCACGATCTCGATTCCCCCCTGTTCCCGATTTTATTTTAAATTACTTCAATTCAAATTTTCTTGTACAGATTTCTTCAAGGAGTTCGGATAGAGCCTTTATCAGGGCCAAATTTAGTTCAATGTGTTATATGTCACTATTTCTGGTAACCTGCTGTACTTAAATATGTACTTTATTTCCTTTATTCATTGAAGCCTCTATGTATACAGGCTTGTGGTGATGCGCAATGTATTATAGGTGCCAAAACGATCTATGTTTGTTACTGCCAAATTGTTTTGTTTTGTCACGGTTTATATTTGCAATAAACATTACACTTTGTGAGAAAATATCAATTGATATTAATTCTATGCAAAAAAATTGTGATTTATATTTTTCCCTGAATCATGCAGGCCTACTGTAAATGAAGGAAACTTTGTGATGCCACCGGTCAGACACTGTGGGTTTGTGTTCATGTTCAACATGCGTTTGGTACTGTACGTGTGTCTGTGTGCACTTGGAAAGCACCGCTACCATTTTGCTATTCCTAGCCGGTCCCCATTATGTTTTTACCAAACACACTCTCTGCCAGTCTGTATGGAGGTCAACCGGGAGCCATTCCAATTATTATTGAATGGGATGTCACAAGGGCTGAGTATTGGCTGTGTGAGACAAACAAAGCGCGAGCAACAAAGAGTCGTATTTGTCACGAGGTGATTAATTGCCGTTGGTCATATGATGACAGTCATAGTCAGTGGGCAGGCATCGATTAAGTCTCTTGTTGTGCGCCCGGAACACAATTGCATGCTTCTGTTAATTTTCACAATGTGCTTGTGATGTGCAAGTCCTTTGGCTAAACAGTTCACTGGTACGCAAGCAGAAATTGTCATGTGCCTCTGTGTTTGGGCGGGATGGTTTAACAGCTACCGGCCGAACGACTCTCTCATAAGTTCGCACAGGAGCACCTTGCGTTTGGCTAGTCTCCAGACTTCCACGCTGTTACAGAGAGGTTCTCTCAATGTATGTAAGGCATTTTCTGGAGATTTTATTATTGACAGGACAGTGAGACGAAGAGGGTCAGAGAGACATGAGGGAGACTGAGAAGAAGGGCAGACGCCAGGGGACTTGTGTTGTGCAGAGACCCGAACACACTGCTAAGAGCCCTGACCTACAGTACACACACACCAGGAAGCCCTGGACTACAGTAC
>JACXGM010003380.1:11673-24283 GCA_016801145.1 Umbra pygmaea
GGGGAGCTAAGCGGGGGGAGCTAAGCGGGGGGAGCTAAGCGGGGGGAGCTAAGCGGGGGGAGCTAAGCGGGGGGAGCTAAGCGAAGCGTCGTAGGCTACTCCAGACTCGGACTAATATGGTATAGCCTAATGGAAATGCAGATACTTGTGCTTAGATTAACACATAATGTTTTTGAACAGTTTATTTAATGAGCTTTGCAACTTTGTGCAATATATTTTTGGAATGTGGAAAACATCCAACTTTGTAATTTTTTATTTGGTAAAATGTATATTATTTATGCCACAGGTGACATTTAATGTTTTTGCCCTTCAGTTGAACACAACATAAAACAAACACTTTTTTTAATTAGTCTTTTAGATTAGTCGACCAATCGAAAAATTAGTTGACAGATTAGTTGTTAGATAATCTGTGATAGTGGCAGCACTAACCTAAAACAGAAATATAACAAGGTCAATCCATATCTTTTGTATGTATTGTTTTTATTTCTTTATACAGCAGACAATACACTTTGATTTAATCAAGTCACAGCAGGTCCTATATATATATATTTCAATATATCGTATCGAAAAAATATCTATTTTATATCGTGATATCATTTTTTGGCCATATTGCCCAGCCCTAGTTTGAACGCAGAACCTTGTGCACGAGTAACCGGGGGTTTAACCAATAGAGCCATTGGGGTTACGGTTGCAAAGCGCAGAAAACCATAGGGCAAAAAATATTCTGATAGGTTGCTAAAACCACATAAATTGAATAATTACATCATTTGTGTAAAAAAATATTACATAAAGACATTGGTATTGTGCATAAATGAACATGGTTGTGGCTTTAAGAAGACTTTGGCGACAACACTGAGAAGAAAGCATTTTAGCAATTTGAGGTGGATTTGAACTCAGGATTTTCTGCATTGTAACCAAGTTTGCTAACTACTACGCCACAAAGGTGATGTAGCATGCTGATGTAAAAAAAGTAAAAAAAAATTGATTTGGGTTTTTGACAATAGTGTAGTGGATTTTTAGATGTTTACAGGACTGATTATAAGCAGACTCCACAGCTGTCTAAGGACTAGCATTCTCTCACACTCGTTTGAGGTCTGCCTAAGTGAGACCTGGAAGGAAGGGGGGGTCCAACCCCCCACTATGGGTGAAGAAAACAGGAAGCTAATCAAACTCAACATTATACTGTACATAACAATATGACATTTGGTGCTTTCGGACAGTCCCATAAAGGGTGGTTTATGATACAGACATTACAATGTTGAACAGTTCCAATGATCTTCCAAAGGTTTAAGACAAATAGTATTGTGTTCAGGTATATATGTTGATTTGTGGCTTAGTTCCAGCGCCAGTCAGTGAAATGGTGACTCCCATTTTCATGCAGCGGTGAAGTTGGGCGACGCCTCTCCGGGGGAAATATAAGGCTTTGTTTAATCAGAGGAGTTCTCTTTAACAAGGCTTTTAGCCCACTCTCAGTGCGCACCATAGTAAATGTGTTAGAATAAATGTTAAGAAATAGACTGAACCGCATTAGACATGCTTTGATAAAAAAATGAATTAGGGTTTTTTGACAATAGAGATTCATTGATTGAGACTGGTCAAGACTGAGTCTTAAATGTAGACTTTCTTAGCCACTTAAAAATAATAGGTCTTAGCAAGACCACATATATCATGATCCGTGGTTTTATGGTGTTTTAGCAATCTCACAAGAGAGGCTGCTAGGTGGTTTTGAACCCTGCACCTTGTGCACGGCAACCGGGTCGCTAACCACTGAGCTATGAATGTCTGGTTGCAAAGCGAAGGGGAAATTATTTCTGATTGGCTACTGCAACCACACTGTATATTGAATTATTACAGTATGTGTGTAAAGAAATATCAGAAAAAGATCTGACAAATGCATTAAGTAAAGGACATAGCATGGACATGGTAAGTTTTAGGCTTTTTGCTTGAAACTGCACTCATTTTCAAATGTTTGGAATTTATTTAACATTTGTATTTTGCAAATTAATGTCATATGTGCTACCGAATACGGAGATTAGGCCTAATGCAAGCTTCACTATTTTGCGCTCTGTGCTCCGAGTCCGAAGCTCTTGGAAATCGTGAGGAAGACCCTTTAGTTAGTTGTTAGTTGTCATGAAAACTGAATAAACAGAAATCTTGCCTGGTCAAAATCTATTTGTTAAGTGCAAGTCAGAAAGAAACTAAATGGAGAAGTAATGATGTTTGTTATATTTATTTTTATGAAAATAAAAATGTAGCAAAAGCATTTATTAAAAATGTGCGATCTACCAGCATTGTCTTTGTGATCGACTGGTAGATTGCGATCGACCTATTGGGCACCCCTGACTAGACAATGCATTGGCGAGATATAAGACGTTGACTGCATTCAGGTGTTTGAACACATTTTGATTAGCACATAAAATCCAAACGGATCAACATATAGAAATTTTGTGAATAACTTTTTATTACCATTGTCTGTAGATGATGTAGACTGAGTTTCGTGAGTATAGCACAAACGGCCTCGGACTAGTTCGTTTTGATTAAAGGTTGACTTTGTCAAAAATAGTAGAGAATCTTTACATTTTTACCGCAGACAACCATTGAAGCAAAGATGCAGAGGCCTTTACGGATTAACAGGACAAAATCAGATCGACGGTAGGCCGAACGATCGTCGAGATAATCGCGATAAGGTACATTTGGTTATTATAGTGCCACCATGTGTTCAGTATGTGTAATCTTCGATACCACAATAGTGAGACACATTGACAACCAGCCTGCCTAGTTTGGAGTTTCTGGGACTTGCGGTTATAGCAAAATGATGGATTTTATCAGCGCTTTGTTCTGATTGGCCGCTGCGACCGCACAAATTAAGCTATTGCGGCGATTTTGCTATAAAAAGGTTGAAAATGGTTGCCAAGAACTATTGTACAAGTCTTTTGAAAGTTTTTTCAAAAATCTGTCACTGACATATAAGCCATTTTAAGTTATTAATTAGTAATAGCACCCTCTTAAGGACTATTTGTACAAAAAAATCTGGATTGTCTACGGATCAATGTACAGATTGTCCGTGTAAAATTTTGTAAAGTTTAGACCATGCATTGGCGAGATATAGGATGTCAACTGTATTCAGGCGTTTGAGTACAATTTCATTGGCTCATAGAATCTGAATGGATCGACATATAAAAGTTTATTGAACAAATTATTGTTGGAATTGTCTTAAGATGATGTAGACCGAGTTTCGTGAGTATAGGATGAACGGCCTTGGACTAGTTTGATTGAATCTTGAATTTGTCAAAATTGCAGAAAATATTTAAATTTTTACAGCAGACAACCAGTGGAACAAGATGCAAGGAAGTTGACAGATCAAAATGACAAAATCAGATCGACGAAAGGACAAACCGTTGTCGAGGTACATGCAAAAACGTAAATGTGGTTATTATAGCACCACTTTGAGGTCAATGAGTGTCATCCTTGGTGTCTGAGTAGTGGGGGGATTTTCCAACCTGACTGCCAAAATTAGCTGTCTTTTGTCTCAGACAGAACTTAGTAAAGTGAATAATATTTCATTCCAGATAAAGGGCATCAAAGTACAACACTGTAGGCGGACAAGAATTACACAATTATGATACCAAGAATTACATGTCGTCTAAACTCTTAAGTATGATCTACTACGGAAGCATGTCTTTTAAGGTTCAGTCGATTTCTCAACATTTATTCTAACACATTTACTTTGGCGCACACTGAACGTGGGCCAGGAGCCTTGTTAAAGAGAACTCATCTGATTAAAACTTAAACAAAGCCTAATGTTGCCCAACTTCACCGCTGCATAAAAATGGGAGTCACCATTTCACTGACTGGCGCTGGAACAAAGCCACACTTCAACATATATAACTAAACACAATAGTATTTGTCTTAAACCTGTGAAAGATCATTGGACCTGTTTAACATTTTAATGTCTGTATCATAAACCACCCTTTACGGGACTGTCCGAAAACACCAAATGTCCTATTATGTACAGTATAAAGTTGAGTTTGATTAGCTTCCTGTTGTCTTCACCCATAGTGGGGGGTTTGACCCCCCCTTCCTTCCAGGTCTCACTCAGGCAGACCTCAAAAAAGTGTGAGAGAATGCTAGTCCTTAGACAGCTGTGGAGTCTGCATATAATCAGTCTGTGTTTTCTCAGCTTTCCAAAGGCCCATTTCCAAAGCTCAGCAGTAAGCAACTGTACTTCCAATGCAGAAGTTTCTGGGTTCAAACCCAAACCCAGGAGGCTGTTTTTGTGAGATTGCTAAAACATGTTTAAACCTGGTTCAAAAGTCTTAGCAACATTATCTAACTTGTCTTTACAAAATTGATGGCAATTAACGGCTTGCGCACGCCACGGTCAATGTATTTTGCCCCTGTGTTTTTCTCAATGTTACAAAAGCCCAATTCCGTAGCTCAGCGATTAGCAACCTCGCTTTCACTTGCGTTCAAATCCAAGCGACAGCAGCTTATTCATGTCTCGTTGCACAGAATCTTGTCTCATTGCCTGGACCCTGCTCATTGCTGCTTGCAGCTATATTTTTTAGATTACACTTTATTTGGAGAGTCCGAAATTCCATCTGTAGGTGATATGATTATCAAAAATCTATTTGTTGATAAGCAACTTATTATGTCGTTTAAGGGGAGGGGTAAGTTTAGAATATGTTTTAGGGTAATGTTTAAGGTTAGGCGTAACATTAGGGGAAGGGTTAAGGTTAGGATTAGGTTTAGGGTTAATAGATAGTTTGTTAAAATGTTGTTGATAGTCTGCAGATAATCTGTAGACCATCTACAGATACACTTTTTGGATTCTCAAAATAATAATAATAAATAAATAACATTTTATAATAATAAAATAATAAATGTTACCTTTTTCATTTTTCCAAAAAGTGACATTAAATTATTAATTATTAAATTACTCATAATTGTGCTTTCGTAATTGTCAGCATCTTACCTTTACATCCACATGTTGATAGCATGGATATTGTTATGACCATGATGGCAAACACCACAATCACGACAAAAGTGTAAACAGGGAGCCACAGCCCATCTGGCAAACTGTCTCTTATGTCTATAGGAGAAAGAGGAGCACAGGCAATATTTACATATTGGACAGGTAAAATGAATCCCCATTACTCTATCAAGAATCAATATTCAATACTTTATTGTCATGCAACAAGTTGCTAGGAATTTGGTGCAGTGTGCTCATACAATACAATAACAAACATATAAAACACATAGATACGTATAACCCCAATTTTCTCAATCTCCCTTTTAACCATACGCACACGCATACACATCTCTACATAACATATCCAACATAATAAATGAAATGACAAACAATTAAAAAACAGCAGTTAGTTTGTGCTAATGCTGTGGACACCCTAAATATCAGTATTGTCAGTGGAGTTGTGTTGAAGGTCTATTTAGTAGGTGGATAGTCCTAAACTAGCTGCTATTTAAGAAGTGTGTTGTTTTAGATTTTATGGATTGGAGTATCACCATTAATGGATTTGTCCGGGTGTGTGAGGTCTTGTAGAATGTTTAGGCCATTGCGCTGAATGTGAGTCGTATATATATATATCTGATATGGTATTGAGTTTACAATTGATGATTTGAGGCAATACAAACTATTCTGTCCAGTTTTCTTTTCTGTTGGGCTGTGGAGTTACCATACTACACAGTTATTGAACTAGTTAGTTTACCTTTATTTTACCAGGCAAGTTGACTGAGAACAGCTTCTCATTTGTAGCAATGGCCTGGGGAGAAGAGGGGTCTAGGAAGGGGATGAAAGAGCCAATCGAAAGCTGAGGATGATTAGTTTGATGTCTTAAGGCCAGATTGGATATTAGTCCAGGACCCCTACTTTTACGATAAGTGCCATGGGATCTTTAGTGACCACAGAGAGTCAGGATACCTGTTTAACATCCCATCTGAAAGACGGCACCCTATGAAGGGCATATGTCCCAAACACTGACATGGGAAGGATCTTTAGAACAGAGGGAAGAGTGCTGCTTGCTGGCCCTCCAACAAAACAGAAATAATTGGACACTGACACAAGTTTTGTTATTTTGGCTGTTTAACAAAATATATTCAGGATAAGGTGAAATAATATGGGCCTGAAGTGTATGGCGTTATATATGTGCCTCATTCCTGATCGAGTAATTGTAAGTTTTGAGCACAGAGAACTATATTTTGCAAGCACATTACATTATATTCTCATGAAGTTTACTCAGGTGCTCTCTCACAAACTCGTTCTCTGCGCGCAGGCAGACGATGTTGCGTTCCGGTCGAGTCTCCCGCTCTCTCAAACTCTTCACTCTGTGCGCGCTTAACTCTTGACACACACACTCGCTCAACTTCCAAAAGTGTTAAAAATGTGCCACAAAATCAACCAATCAGGGCCCGGTTCCCCAAAACGTTCTTATCGCTAAGTAGTTCTTAACCTATTCCTTAACCTCTCTCTTAACCTCATGGCACGGTTCCCGACACATTCGTACGCTAAGTATATCTTCTGTAAGTCACACTTTCGTAAGGTTGGTCTGGACCATTCGTAAGCTCTCTCTTAGCGTTGTTTGAGCTCAAGTCGCTAGTCGACGCCACTGTGCAGCAGTCTTTAGAAATCAGTGCAGCGCAGTACAAGTCAAACTATGGTATGTTGACAATGTTTTGGCTCAACAATGATTTTATTGACATTTTAAGACTAATAATAAAATATGTTCGCAATGGATACAGGCCTATTTATGAAATTGACCTTATTTGGTATCAGAACTAATATGTGGTAATTAGCCAAGGCTATTTCGCAATGTCATTAAAGCGTTTAAATTGGCAATCACTTAATTAATAATTAAAGTCTGGCAAACAATTTGGCTCTAAATGGCTAAGATCTATAAATGGGTAAGCATGGTGGTGTAAGCGACCAACTATGGCAACGATCCAACGTGTCCTTGTATTGAATCAAAGACGGCGCCGGCCGCGGAGCTTTTTAGTCCATGTCAGTTGTTTTATTCGGCAAAACATAAGCCCTTTTCAGATTTTTCCTGACGTCCTGCAAGGACCTCGATGTGCCTGATCCGGAGGGAGCCTTGCTATGTCACTCCATAGCTCTTTTTTGTTGCTGTTGCACAAGTTATTCCGAAAGCTGGAAAACAGTGTCACCTTGTGCAAGCTCACCTTGTCCAGCAAAACTTCAAGTTCCTCTGACGAGAAGCCCTTTACGTTGCTTCCCCGCCCTATTCTCTATCTAACTCTCTCTCTCTGTTTATTGTAGATAGGTTGCTTTTTATTGTAAACATTAACCAATGGCAATCAAAACCACATTAAACAGAAGTAACTGAAGCTGCTTGCCAATCAATTCTGATTGTAAATTACCTTACCATTGATATAAAAGTGCATTACATCATTTTTAGAAGTCGTTAAACCCACGTCAAGAAGTGGCACAACGGGAGAGGAGGGTGGATGATTAGCGAGGGATACACGGTTCGTCTACCAGTCACAACATATCGTACAATTTGATAATTGAATTAATAAGTCTATATTTTACTGATAACTTAAACTATGCTAAAATAAATGTTACTGGAATAATTTGAGGAATGTTTCATTTACATAGAAAGTGTTATCTTTCTTAACACATAATGCACCTTTTCGTGAAGTGAAAAATCGATTCCTGAGCAATCGATGCCAACTAATTCAGCCCTTTCACTTGGGACAGCGCCTTTGTAACGTCGAACTTAAGAGGCAGCACATTAAGAAGCTTCCTAAGGGACTCTTTGGGGAACACACTTAGGAACATAAACAACTTCGGTAAGATATCTTTTGGAGTCTTCTTTGCGCGCTAAGTATGAACGTTATCGGGGAACCGGGCCCTGATAATTAAAGAAGGTCAATTGTGAATGGCTGCTGGTCTCCAAACACAACGCTTCCCAAAAAGAATATTTCCCTTCTTTCAGCTAGCAACAGGAACGCAGATTTTGTTTTTTAAAATAATAACACTCGATCCAATGGATTAAATAATCATTGTACCGGTATATTCATTTTAAAGCTAGTAAATTGTAATCAAATCAAATTGTATTGTGTGTTTAAGGAACTATTAAAATAGTTTTATAGGAAAAAAATGTAATATGTTTTTAATAACAATTGTAAAAGATATGCTGTACACTAAATTTGATTAAATATATTGTCTCATAAAGACAAATGAGAAATGGGAACAGAAGTGGTCCAACACAGTGGGATCCATATAAAGTTTAATTTCCTTCCTAGCAAGGATTAAGATTTGACAGATAAATTATATTGGGGTAGTAGTGGCGATGGGGAACACCAGAAATATAATATTCATCGAAGAACAAGAGTACAACCAAATTTGTAGATTATCTCATGGCTTCAAAGGCAAAAAGTATGCTATGATGCAGCATAAAGAAACGTATTACTTTTATTATTTTCAATTTTGGGAGGAAGTTGCCAAAATATGCAAGTTGCTAACTGGAGAGCCCATTTCTACTAATCAGAGTGTTAAAAAGCTTAGGAGTATTTGGACCAATAATAGGGGTAACATTTAAAGGCTAAATCGATTAAGGAAGAGGTGAAGTTGGCCAGCTCTTTAAATCTTTCAACCATCTGTGATGAGATATGGTAAAGAATATGTCACACAGAAAACAAATAAAACTCTTGTGTTTCGGTAAATCACAAAATAAGAGCAAATAATGTGATTAAGGTACAAATTGGTATCACTTTGATTATATAGGTGTATCTCCAGACAAGCATAAGGAAGTTGAATCAAATACTTATGCATGCAATGAAAGTTCATGTTCCTTCCAAGTAAATGCAAGAAAGAGTTTATTTATTTATTGTGCTAATCCAATAGATCACAAGACTTGTGACACACAGGTAAAAGACCAAATGGTACAAACAGTAAATTGTGAAAAGGAAAAATTTTCTGATTGTCAAGAGAAAGTAACCTTCCATCTTAAACTTCTGGAATTGCTACCAATGACGAACACAGTTCCCACATAGATACAAATATGTCTGGGTGTAGCTTAACTAATAAGGAACATGTACACAGTGAAAATTATTCTAATGGTGTAATGGAACAGATAGTAATCCAACAAGTAGATGTACAACAATTGACATGCACTGAAATATTAGATTGTAATGTATCTGTGAATGAAAATGTTAAGCAACCAGGAACGCAAATAAGCAAGTGTCATTTGTCAAAAGAAGCAACATTTGATTAATTTAGGCATGAAACCCTAATTGAGTCAGTGTTTTCACTGACCCCCAGTGAATGTACAAAGGTACATTCACAAAGAGATATAAAAATATATTTTAAAGGATATAGCTGGGAGGAAACATAATATATATATAAGTTGGTCCGCATGGCGTAGTGGGGCTAAGTCACTGCATTGCAGGATAGTCATGGATACTCAAATTTTACCTGATGTGGGCTGGAGCCTGCTTTTTGTCTGTTCTACTTATTGATTAATTGCACCCACCTGGTGTCCCAAGTCTAAATAAATTCTCAATTAGAGTTGTAATGAAAAAATCTAGTGGACCTGGATTCGAGGGCCAAATTTGAGTATGTGGGGTTTAAATTCATAACAGTCATTGATTCAAGCCTGTCTATGATTTCTCTGACTTTGCTTGGACGCCCAGCACAAGACAGAACACATTTTCACAGTGCTGCCCAGGGATACATTAGTCAGATTATTTACATTGCCACGTCGCTCTCCAGTGACTCCATGTGTGCAGATCATGCGACTGTAAATTCAATAATAGAAGTGAGTTGGTGAACGTAATCATCACGTACATGAGCTGAATAGAGGCTTCCTTGTTGAATGAGCAGAATGAAAAAAATCCTCCAGCTCTTTGGCATGTGGTTGGGGGAACCATGTGAGCACCTCTCACCATCCTGCATCTGTATAAGGAGTTGGGGACGGTTTGTGGGAATTGGACATGGTCAATTGGGAGGAGAGAGAAAATAGGAAAAAATCCTTTCAAAAAGTATGTGAATGGATAATTATAATTTTCTCACTTTTACAAAGATCAAACAATTCCACAATGAACTGCAAGATGACATCCACGAACTGGCTGACCATATGGCTCTGGGCATTGTCTATAGCTCAGCTGAATGTGTCAGTGGGTCTTCACTGCGCTCCTTGGAGACTCCCAACAACACCAGGAGTTGGAGGAAGAAAAAGAAGATCCTCGCTGATGCCAGCTGTCTGAGCTATGGCTTGTTCCAGCAACTCAGGTTAACCAGACACCACAAATTAATAATCATCCTTTGAAAAACAATCTTACCAAGTAACAGCTTCTTCCCACAGACCATCAGGCTGTAAAATGTCCTGAACTACTAACATGATTGTACAGGCCATTATGGACATTACAGCCTTCTGGACACTATCTGAAACAGCTTGATATTCTCTATGGACTGTTATACTCAACTCCCACACATGGTTGTTAAATGGCTCAGTGTTTAGGTAATCAGACTAGTAGTCATAAGGCTGCCGGTTCAATTCCACACTGTGCCAAATGTCATTGTGTCCTTGAGCAAGGCACTTTACCCTATGTTGCTCCAGGCAAATATCCCTGCTGTAAGCTAATAAGAGTATCTATTTATCATTTTATTCATCTATCTATCTACTCAAAAATATTGGAGTAACTCTATGTACTTTTTTTTGCTGTAAAGACTAGACAGACTGCCACACTGGATGGCAACTACAGAACCAGGTGCCAAAGGAAAGCAAAGAAGATCATTGCTGGTGCGGGCCATTCGAGACTTGTCCAATCCCTCAGCCCCACTAGATGCAGCTTTTTCCCACAGGATGGTTATGACAATATGGATATTCCACTAGTATTCGATCACCATATAGTATTATGTAATAAGTTGTAATAAGTAGTATACTGTGGTTACTGCCTGCTGTTTACATGTACATACTTTTATATGCACCAAGTCATAACATTATGACCTACTGCCTAATATTGTGTAGGTCCCCCTTTTGCTGCCACAACAGCCCTGACCCATCGAGGCATGGACTCCACTAGACCTCTGAGGTGTGCTGTGGTATCTGGCACCAAGGCGTTAGCAGCTGATCAACTACTCTGAGTTGCGAGATGGGCCATCCATTGTTCGGACTTGATTGTCCAGCACATGCCACAGATGCTTGATTGGATCGAGATCTGGGTCATTTGGAGGCCAAGTGAACACATTGAACTGGTTGTGTTCCTCAAACCATTCCTGAACCATTTTTGCTCTGTGTCAGTGCGCATTATCCTCTTGAAAGAGGCCAATGCCACCAGGGAATATTGTTTCCATGAAATGATGTACATGGTCTGCAACAATGCTTATGTAGGTTGTACGTGTCCAAGTAACATCCACATGATGTTACTTTGACAAAACATTGCCCCAAGCATCACAATGACTCGGCTTGCCTTCTTCAGTGCATCCTGGTGCCTCGCGTTCCCAAGGTACCTACCCGTCATCCATGTGCATCCATCCAGGTCACCTTCTTCCAATGCTCTGTGGTCTAGTTTTGATGCTCATGTGACCATTGTAGGCACCTTCGGCAGTGGACAGGAGTCAGTAAGGGCACCCTGACTGTCCTGTGGCTACTCAGCCCTACATGCAACAAACTACCTTATTCAAACCAGCATTAACCTGTTCAGCAATTTTACAGTAGCTCGTCTGTTGAATCAATCACGATCAGACCAACCTTTGTTCCCGACATGCATCAGTCTTGGCCACCCATGAACCTTTTGCCGGTTCACAGCTTTTCCTTTTTTGGAACACTTTTAAAATGTACTGACCACTGCAGACCATGAACACCCCACCAGAGCTGCAGTTTTGGAGATGCTCTGACCCAGTTGTCTAGTCATCATAATTTGGCCCTTGTCAAATTCACTAAGTTCCTTAAGCTTTTACTTTTCATAATTCTAACAAAACAACTTTGAGGACAAAATATTTACTTGCTGCTTTATATATCCCACCCACTGATAGGTGCTATGATAACAAGATTATCAGTGTTATTAATTTCAAATGGTCAGTAATCATAATGGTATGGCTGATCGGTGTATAGGTGGTCGTATTCTGCTGTTAATGCTTATTGTTTACAAGTACAAACATATATGTATATTACAGTTGATTGTCTGGACACTTTAACATTTGGTTATTGATTGAGATGGTGTCGTTTGCACATTCTTGCACAAAATGTTTACTGTACATGTAATAACCCCTATGGGCTTCTGTACATGTGACATGGAACTTGATATACGGTAAGTTGATGCTTCCTCTCACCATATCATCTCAGTACTCTGATCCTCGATTGGTGGAGCATGGCACTTTTAATTCTGGGCTTATTATTTAAATTCACATGGGAGAACAGTAGAGAAATAATGTATACCTGAAGACACTGGATAACAGTGTCGGCTAAATGTATAAATGCACTGGTTGATGACGTTTTTCATTATGTATATTGTTTTATAGTGTACTGTATATCACCAAATTCAATAAACAGATTTTTTTGTATTAGAAAATAAATTATAAAAATAAAAATGATATATCTTATTCCGTTAAACAACATGTTGATAATTGTGT
>JACXGM010003380.1:24383-42385 GCA_016801145.1 Umbra pygmaea
GTGTGTTACTAGTATTTTGGTTATGTTCATATGTCATATAGTAACAGTGTAGGTGTGTTACTAGTATTTTGGTTATGTTCATATGTCATATAGTAACAGTGTAGGTGTATTTTGGTTATGTTCATATGTCATATAGTAACAGTGTAGGTGTGTTACTAGTATTTTGGTTATGTTCATTTGTCATATAGTAACAGTGTAGGTGTGTTACTAGTATTTTGGTTATGTTCGTATGTCATATAGTAACAGTGTAGGTGTGTTACTAGTATTTTGGTTATGTTCATATGTCATATGGTAACCTTACACTGCTGCTCAGTAATAGGGACATACTGATCAGAAAACACCTGAACACTCTTTCAAGGCAGCAGACCAGAATTTTCATCCCGAAAGTCCCAGTTCATCAGAAAAGGTATCTTATTTGCTCCATGCAAAAACTGACTCATCTCTGTTTCTTCCTCCATGGCACCAAGCAACAACAAAGCAAACTGTATGCAGCATAACCAAACTGTCTGTGGTCAGCACCTGCCTGAAACCATTAGGCTGGGACCTCTAGTGGAGGCTCTGTCCAGTAGATTGTGGTATTCTTCGAGAGACATTCCTCAAATCAGGTCCTGATTGTTTAGCAAATAATAGGTATTAAATTAGTCAACATAAGTGGCAAAAGTGTATAGTGAAATAGTCTGGCATGACTAAGAGGCTATTAGGGTGACTGCTGCACATATACCTGAGTTTACTCCCGTCTGTCTGTCTGTCTGTCTGTCTGTCTGTCTGTCTGTCTGTCTGTAGTCTCTACATGTTCAGTCTCGACTGATTAGTTGGGCTGTACCCTGGCACGTTTTTGCCCTCAGCCATGTGAGTGATGGCGTCTGCCTCCTCGATTGTGAAGAGGGACGCTTGGCCCAGCAGCTTTGTAATCTCCAAGTTTGTCCTGTACACAATGCTGTATATTACGTGCTGGGCACATTAAGTTATATTGTGGAATATATTCCTTGATAATGAAAGAAATCAAAGTTAATATTTGAAAGACATGTAAATTTTATAATTAACCTGTAAATGAGGGTGCAGTATTTTGGACAAATACCGTAATTCCTTAAATAAAAACCGGTAGTCAATTAAACGCCGGGCCTCTGATAGTGGCCGGGGGCGTGGTCAACACGGACAAATAAAGGCCGGTCTTAAATAAAGGCTGGGGGAATATATGGTGTGGATAATCTCCTATAGGTGCCTTCCATATAATGTGCATTCCAGTTAAGCGTAATGTACATTTCTATCACTTTAATAGATTCAACAATATATTCATGCTACTTTCAGATTATGGTACTTCTGCTCCTGCGAGCTGCCGCTCCTTAGGTTTTTGTTCCAAACCTAATTTAGCACAAGTTACGCTACTCACTACCAGGTTGAAACGCTAACTCAGGGTAGTCGCAACTCAGGTTGGACGGAACATTTACGGAATGCCAGCTCGCAGGAGCAGGAAATAATATCGCTAAGTATAATTGTCCTACTGGTATTTCAGTCAATACGGCTGTACGTTTTACTCAGCTTGGTGTTGTTTGTATTAACGTACAGGTAGATGGCAGTAACTAGATTGGAAATAACATGGCTCCCATTCAGTGCAATCGATTGAATCTTCAACAACTTTTTTCAACTACGTATTGGATTTGGAACGGTTACAAGAAGTGTTGAGATTGCGATAACAACGTAATGCAGCAATAAAATGCAAACTGGAACAAGGATTTACACAAAAATATAGCCAATTATACGTATCAAACAGAGGGAATCAGAAATAAAGGCCTGCCTCTAACAAAAGCCTGCTTCAAATAAAAGCCGGTTGCCTTCTGCAGTAGAGATAAATAAAGGCCCCGGTCTTTATTTGAAGAATTACGGTATGATGTTTGTTTTTTCGAAATGGGGTTAAACGGGTAGGATATTGTAATGTCATTATAATTACAAATAATTATGTGTAAATGCAGATATTGAATGGTAAATAATTGAGAATGCAAAAAGCCTTCTGTTACTCTTGTCTTAGGGAATGAAAGAAACAGACTGTTTAGATAAGGGTTGGGCAGTTGCTCTGAGGGCTCACATCTGGCCATTTAGTTAAGATAGAAGGTCAGGAATGTGCTTTTGGTCAGATGTCAGCCTAGGTTACACTAGGGTCACTTGGACAAAGAGGCTAGTTCTATGGTTTCAGACTTTGTGGGGCCAGGGGTAGAGGAGATGAGCAGGAAATTAGGAGGGGGAAGGCTGTGTAAAAGATGTGTGGTTGCTCTATTGGATTCTGTCTTTGGGATCAGTAAACCAGGTCCACGTGTAAAAATGAGGGATCTAATTTGCTCTCTCCACAATGCTTTGTACATTCATTTCCTCGTTATGGAACTAATTAGACACAAAAATAGGCAAGCTGACAAACCTGTGGGCTAACCTGGCAAAATAGAGCTAGCTCCCAGAACCACTATGCTAATGTTGGCTAGGCTACATTCAGTCATCTAGCTAATCTAACTTTGACAATTTACATAAAATATTAATATTTCGAAAGAAAAACCGTACATTGAATTAGCTAACATTTCTTATCATGGTGTGTCCATTAAATTTAGCTAAGTCTGTGTAAAAGAATGTATGCTTCGCTTGCTGTAGACACTAATAAACTGCATCGACCGGCAGCGCGTGTATGTGTTTAGGTGAGAGAGACCTAGCAGAGACCCAGCTGTCAATCAAGCTTGGGTTGTGGTGGAAAGAGGGGGAGGGGAGAAATGGTGGCGCTGTTTCTCACATTTAAATTTATTTCACCGTTTTACCTACTGCATCTTTATTATGTAGCCCCCTCTTTTTTTAAGGGAATAAAAGTAATTGGACAATTGACTCAAAAGCTGTTTCCTTGACAGGTGTGGGCTATTTCTTCGTTATATCCTCAAGAATTAAACAGGTAAAAGTCTTCAGTTGATTCCAGGTGTGGCAGTCACATTTGGAAGCTGTTGCTGTGAACCTACACCATGCAGTCAAAGGAGGTCTCAATGCAAGTGAAACAGGCCATCCTTGGGCTGCAAAAAATAAAAGAATCCATCAGAGAGATGGCAGGAACATAGGACTGGGCAAATCAACAGTTTGGTACATTCTGAGAAAAAGGTACACACAGGTGAGCTCTGCAACACAAAAAGGCCTGGACATCCATGGAAGACAACAGTGATGGATGATCATAGGATCATTTCCATGGTAAAGAAAACCCCCTTCATAACATCCAGTCATGTGAAGAACACTCTTCAGGAGGTACGCATATCAGTTTCTAAGACTACCATAAAGAGAAGACTAAATGAATTACTCTCAGGTAATCTTTGATACTGTAACGACGGGACTCAGGCAAGATTATGTAAAACCAGTAATGTATTTATTGAGAGTTGAGTAGGATGGAGCAAAGGAAATAGGAATGAGGCAGGCTGTAATCCGTTATTCCTCCAGGAACCAACACACACCACTTGGAGTAGACAGGGTAGATACAGGTACTCAGGTTCTCAGACAGGCAGGGTTCGGTACACAAAATCAGACTTTCGGACAGGCAGGTTCGGTATATAGTTAGGCAGACAAGAACAAGGCAAAGGCACAGAAGGGTAATCCAAAATTCATAAACGCAGAATCAGAAATCTATTCAGGTCAGGTATAGGCAATCAGATATTTTCAAACGCTCAGTAAAGAAGGGTGTAGTACTTACAATACCTCGCAAAGAGGAACTGGGAAGTGCTGGAATATATGGAGTGTGGAGTGAAGCAGGTGAATAGAATTTGGGTGATTGAGTCCGAGTTATGGGAATTGTAGTTCTGAGCAGTCTTTGATAGGGAAGAGGAACGTTACAGAACCCCCCCCCCAAGGCGCAGCTCCCGAGGCGCCAAACAGGGAACACGCCACAGGACACCAGGCGGCAGAAGACCCAGGCAGGGGACCGTAGCGGCGGATACCAGGCAGGTGGAGGCACTCCAGGGCGAAGCAGAAAAGCAGACCAGGCAGGTGGAGGGAGCTCCGGCGGGCCGGAGGATGGAGGCAGCAGCAGCGGACCGGAGGGTTGAAGCAGCAACGGTGGGCCGGAGGGCGGAGGCACCACGGCGGGCCGGACGGCGGAGGCAGCAGTGACGGGCCGGCGGCTGAGGCAGCAGCGGCGGGCCAGATGGCGGAGGCAGCGCGGGGGAAACCAAGCAGGCGGAGTGATCACATGCACCGGAACAGAAGCAGGTACAGGAACCTGGACAGTCACAGAAACACAGACAGACCTAGACAGAGAGACAGCAGTTAGGGAAGACACAGGGACCGGGGCTGGCAAGGGCACGGGGACTGGGGACAACTCTGGCCCAGGAAAAGGAACGGGAGCAGGAAAATGCAGGGGCATTTGGGCTGGCTCAGGGAGCATGGTCGGCTCGGGGACAAGGGCAGCCCATGGCACAGGGACAGGGGCGGACACTGGCACGGGGACAAGGGATGGACACTGGCACGGGGACAGGGGATGGACACTGGCACAGGGACAGGGGCGGACACTGGCACAGGGACAGGGGCGGACACTCGCATGGGGACAGAGGCGGACACTGGCATGGGGACAGGAGCGGACACTGGCATGGGGACAGGGGCGGACACTGGCACAGGGACAGGGGCGGACACTGGCACAGGGACAGGGGTGGACAATGGCACGGGGACAGGGGCAGACACTGGCACAGGGACAGGGGTGGACACAAGAACCGGGGCAGGCTCAGAGACCTAGGAAGGCTCAGTGAACCGGACAAGCACTGGCACAGGGACAGGTGCAGACAAAGGCTCGGGGACAAGGCAAGGCTCAGGCTCGGGGACAAGGCAAGGCTCAGGCTCGGGGACAAGGCAAGGCTCGGCCGATGGTTGTGTAGCGACCTCTGGTGGCCGAGGCGGAGCGGGAGCGACCTCTGGTGGCCGAGGCAGAGCGGGCGTGACCTCTGGTGGTCGAGACGGGGAAATTGGGCGACCTCTGCTGGTCAGGGAATTTGGTCGGCCTCTGGTGGCAGTGGAGCGGGAACAGCGGCTTCTTGTGGCCGTGGACCGGGAACAGCGTCTTCTTGTGGCCGTGGAGCGGGAACAGCTGCCTCTTATGGCCGTGGAGCGGGAACAGTGGTCTCTTGTAGCCTGAAGACTTTACCAACCTCTACTGGTTGGGGAACACGGGTGACCTCTGGCGGTCTGGGCATGGTGGAGACCTCTGGCGGTCTGGGCGTGGTGGAGACCTCTGGCGGTCTGGGCGTGGTGGAGACCTCTGGCGGTCTGGGCGTGGTGGAGACCTCTGGTGGTCTGGGCGTGGTGGAGACCTCTGGCGGTCTGGCCGTGGTTGAGACCTCTGGCGGTCTGGGCGTGGTGGAGACCTTTTCCACCCGACCTATAGGTGTCTGAACCTGTGCTCTCAGGGTCCTGACTGGACATCGAGGGACCCCGAAGGAAGACCGAGGTTCTTGAGAGGCCGCTGCGGCTTCCAATTAGGGCAGTAGATGAGGGGATCGGGTGAGCGTCCGCGTCAATAGGAACGTCTCAGCCTCCTCCTTGAGTGACCCAAAACCGGCTCTCCACGAAAAGAACTGGTGAACCAGTTCTGGATGGTCACTGAGCGCTTGGCCGCTTTGGTTCATCCACACGCGATAGTCTCCATCCACTGCTGGGTCTCTCCTCAACGCAGTAGAGATGGTGTCTATCTTGGAACCGGGGCCGGTGGCCATCTTGGGATCAGCCATCTTGGAACTGGGGCTGGTGGCCATCTTGGGATCCGCTAACTTAGGAATTTGGGTGATTGAGTCCGAGTTATGGGAATTGTAGTTCTGTTAGCTGTGTGCCGTAGAGGATGGTTGTATGGACAATGGCTCTGTTCACTCTATGCAGGTTTTGGCTTATTACTGTTTTTTTTTGTTTTTATTTCTGCACGTTCTACACTGTCGCTCATACATTATGATCGACTAGCACTTTTGGACATACGTAATTCACTGGATACAGATTTTTTCCCCTTACCGGAGCGATTGCTGCGACTCCACTATCCTGCCGCCGACTTGTTTACTCATATGCAGGCGGCGAAGGAGAAAGAAGAGGGGCAAACGTGCCGGTATTCTGTGCAGATCACGGCCGAGATACTGCAATCCACCATAACCGAGCATTTTACTTGAAAATGTTCAATCACTTGACAATAAAATGGATGAACTTCATGCTCGGATTATCTTTCAGCGGGACATTGCCAACTGCTACGTGCTAGCGTTCACAGAGACCTGGCTGGATCCCACCATCCCGGACACGGCTATTATGCCAGCTGGTTTCTCCATCTACCGGCAGGACAGATTCTCGGAGTCAGGTAAACAAAGAGGCGGAGGGGTTTGCATTATGGTTAACTCTCGTTGGGGTTCGGATGCCGCAGTTATTTCAACACACTGCTCACCGGACCTGGAGCTACTAACTGTAAACATACGTCCCTTCTATCTTCCCCGGGAGTTTACGTCCGCTATAATCACAGCAGTCTACATACCTCCGCAGGCGGATAAGGTGCGTGTGCTTGAGGGAATATATGGAATAATTAGTGGCCTAGAGGATGCTCATCCCGAGTCTGTTTTTATTGTTGTTGGAGACTTTAAAAGGACAAACATGAAAAAATGCTGCCCAAATTCCACCAGCACATTTCTTTTCATACTCGGGGCGATCAGATTCTTGACCATTGTTATTCAGCGATCCGTAACAGCATCAAACCCATCCCCCGCCCTGCCTTTGAAAAGGCAGATCACATCTCCATTCTTCTCCTCCCTACATACAGACAACGTCTTAAACAGGAAAAAACGATTTTTCGATCAGTCCAAAAATGTAGTGAGCAATCCATCGCCACTCTCCAAGACTGCTTTGAAACCACAGACTGGGAGATGTTCCGTGTTACAGCTGGTGACAACATTGATGAATACACTGACTCTGTCTCAGCATTCATCACCAAGTGCATAGATGATGTCGTTCCACGGGTCAATGTTAGGACCTTCCCCAACCAAAAGCCCTGGGTTAACGGCAATGTCCGTGCCCCCCCGCCTCGCTCCCCGATGAGCTCAACACCTTCTTCGCACGGTTCGAGGCGGCCAACATCACTCCTGAAAAGCTGGCTGAGAACCCAGACGACTGCACTCTTTTCCTGGATGTGGCTGACGTAAGGAGAGCTTTTAAAGGAGTGTACCCGCAGAAGTCTTCAGGGCCAGATGGTGTTCCAGGCCGTGTTCTAAGAGGATGTGCCGACCAGCTAGCGGAGGTATTCACCTCCATATTAAACCTCTCCCTTACCCAGTCTGCAGTTCCCTCCTGCTTCAAGCAGGCCACCATTATCCCAGTTCCAAAAAAACCTTACATCACCTGCCTAAATGACTACCGCCCAGTAGCACTGACCTCAATCATTATGAAGTGCTTCGAGCGGCTGGTCAAAACCAATATCTGCGCCGCCCTTCCGGACACCTTGGACCCCCTAAAATTTGCATACCGCCCCAACAGATCTACAGACGATGCAAACGCACTGACGGCACACACCGCCCTCTCACATTTGGAAAAAGGGAACACATACGTGAGGATGCTGTTTGTGGACTACAGCTCAGCATTCAACACGATTGTTCCTGCTAAGCTCATTCCCAAGCTCAGGACCCTGGGTTTTAACTCCTCCCTTTGCAACTGGATCCTGGACTTCCTAACGAGAAGACCCCATATGGTGAGAATGGGCAACCTCACCTCCTCCACAATGACCCTGAGCAGCGGAGCCCCACAGGGCTGCATACTCAGTCCCCTCTTCTACGCTCTGTTCACTTATGATTGTGTGGCCACACGCAGCTCCAACATCATCATAAAGTTTATTGATGACACAACCATCCTAGGTCTCATCTCCAACAACGATGAGACTGCTTACAGAGAAGAGGTAAGAGCCTTGGCTACCTGGTGCCAGAGCAACAACCTCTCTCTCAACGTCAGCAAGACGATAGTGGACTTTAGGAAGCAGCAGAGGGAGGGTCCTGCCCCCATACACATCGATGGAGCTGAAGTCGAGAGAGTTTCAGAGTTCAAGTTCCTCGGTGTGTTCATCAGCGACAACCTCACATGGTCCAGACAGAATCTCGGCAACAAAAGCTGCCCAAAAGCGCCTATACTTCCTGAGGAGACTCAAGAAGTTTGGCATGTCTGTCAGAATTTTAATAAACTTCTACAGGTGCACCATTGAGAGCATCCTCTCAGGCTGCATTACAGCCTGGTACGGCAGCTGCTCCGCTGCTGATCTTAAGGCCCTTCAGAGGGTGGTGAAGTCAGCGGAGCGCATCATAGGCTGCTGCCTCCCCTCCGTGCAAGGCATCTACCAGAAGCGATGTCTTAGGAAAACAAAGAACATTCTTAAAGACCACAGCCATCCAGGCCGTGAACTTTTCTCGCTGCTGCCGTCTGGTAGACGTTACCGGAGCATCAAGGCATGGACTACCAGACTTAAAAACAGTTTCTTCCCCCAGGCCATTCGGCTGCTCAACATGGAACACTGACACTGATCACAAATCATCTGTTGAGCACTAACATTCTCTTGTCACTTTATGCTCTCTACATCTGATGTAGCAGAATTCAAATGCACCTTTAAAAGCAATTTTCCATGCCAAGTCTATAATATTTATTACTTCTACTGTTGTACATTTTCCAGATTACTGCTCAGTACATAGCGTATTATTATCATTACTATTGTCATTATTGTTTTAAAAAAAAATCCTTATATTATTGTCATCTTTTTTAAGCCCACTGCATATATGTGTCGAGCCATGACAAAAGAATTTCTCTGCATAGGATGATGTGATGTTATTCGATGCATACGATAAATAAACAACTATGACTTTGACTTTGAGAGCAGTCTTTGATAGGGAAGCTGTAGTTCTCAGGGAAGAGGAACGTTACAGATACCATGCAAATAATGCAAATGGCTCCTGATTTACCGCCAGCATGTAGAGATTTAATTATTTTTGCTTTTCAGAATTACTGAACAATAAAGCCCGGTGACTGGAGCACAGCCAAGAGCAACCCAAGAGTTATTTAAGGCAAAGATGTGGAATATTCTGCAATGGCCGAGTTAACCACCTGATCTTAACCCGATATTAATGAATCTATGTGCATCGTATAGCTGGTAAATGATGAGGCAAGTTGGAATCTCAAACTATAATTAACTTTATAAAGGAAAACAATAAACGCGATGAACAGCAACACAGGATAAACACAGGAGAACAGAGAACAAAAACTGACAGTGTGTTGGTCTGGCAGACTTATATATACAGCCAAAATGTTTGAGAATACAAAGTATTGGACTATACAAAGTTTGCCACTTCAGTGTTCTTAGATATTTTGCCAGTAGTTACTATGGTATACTAAAGTAAAATTATAACCCGAACTCCTGAAAAGAAAGGACGTTTTTTAAATTTGATTAAAACGAAAACTAAAAGACTTTCAAATCATATGAGCCAATATTTTATTCACAATAGAACATAGATAAAATAACAAATGTGTAAATGGAAAAATTTTAATCTAAATGATCTAATTTCAAATTTAAAACCTGCTTCAGGTCTCAAAAAAGTTGACACAGGGGCAACTAACGGCTAAAAAAGCAAGTAATTTGGAAAAGCTGGGAGAGCATCAAGCAACTAATTAAGTTAATTGATAGCAGATCTGTATCATGATTAGCTATAAAAGGGATGTTTTAGAGAGGTAGTCACTGTGTTTAAGAGACAAGGCTAAAGATCTTTATTGGATGCCCATGGTCTTCGGTCCCTCAGACGACCTGCATCACTCATCGGCATGATTGTGTCTGTCACCCTTGCCCAGTAGATGGCAGGGGTGAACATGAACTGAGAGATGGACTCCTTAATTATTAGTATTTTGAATATGTTTATTGGTGTGCTATTTATGTTTAATCAAAATGTATCCCTTTGTATTCTCATTTAGTGGTGTGTAATATGTATATATATATATATATACACTCACCTAAAGGATTATTAGGAACACCATACTAATACTGTGTTTGACCCCCTTTTGCCTTCAGAACTGCCTTAATTCTACGTGGCATTTATTCAACAAGGTGCTGAAAGCATTCTTTAGAAGTGTTGGCCCATATTGATAGGATAGCATCTTGCAGTTGATGGAGATTTGTGGGATGCACATCCAGGGCACGAAGCTCCCGTTCCACCACATCCCAAAGATGCTCTATTGGGTTGAGATTTTGTGACTCTGGGGGCCATTTTAGTACAGTAAACTCATTGTCATGTTCCAGAAACCAATTTGAAATGATTTGAGCTTTGTGACATGGTGCATTATCCTGCTGGAAGTAGCCGTCATAGGATGACTACATGGTGGCCATAAAGGGATGGACATGATCAGAAACAATGCTCAGGTAGGCCATGGCATTTAAACAATGCCCAATTGGCACTAAGGGGCCTAAAGTGTGCCAAGAAAACATCCCCCAAACCATTACTCCACCACTAGCAGCCTGCACAGTAGTAACAAGGCATGATGGATCCATGTTCTCATTCTGTTTACGCCAAATTCTGACTCTACTATCTGAATGTCTCAACAGAAATCGAGACTCATCAGACCAGGCAACATCTTCTGCTGTTGTAGCCCATTATTTCAGTCAAAGTTGCTCTTCTATCAGCTTGAAGCAGTCGGCCCATTCTCCTCTGACCTCTAGCATCAACAAGGCATTTTCAGCCACAGGACTGCCGCATACTGGATGTTTTTCCTTTTTCACACCATTTTTTGTAAACCCTAGAAATGGTTGCGCGTGAAAAACCCAGTAACTGAGCAGATTGTGAAATACTCAGACCGGCCCGTCTGGCACCAACAACCATGCCACGCTCAAAATTGCTTAAATCACCTTTCTTTCCAATTCTGACATTTAATTTGGAGTTCAGAAGATTGTCTTGACCAGGACCACACCCCTAAATGCATTGAAGCAACTGCCATGTGATTGGTTGTGTAGATAATTGCATTAATGAGAAATTGACCGGGTGTAAATAAATAATCCTTTAGGTGAGTGTAAATGTTTGTATATATGTATGTGTATGTGTATATAATCTGATACCAAGCCACATGCATCACTGCTGAGTCCGTCAACATATAATATAAATCGAACTGATATAAATCGTGGGCATGTCACTTGATACCACCTACTGCAAGAGTGTAGGCCTAATGACTCAACTGAATACACCAGAATTTCATAGCCTCAAGTTTTACCCTTGACTTGTCCACGAGTATAACATATTTGTTTCCTAATCTAACAGCACTCTACTTGTACATGAGATTGATTTATACACTAGTATATATGGTAAGTATTCACAACCTCTGCTCAATACTTTGTTGAAGTACCTTTGCCAGCAATCACTGCCTCAAGTCATTTTGAGTATGATGCTACAAGCTTGGCGCACCTATTTTTAGCAGTTTCTCCCATTATTCTTTGCAGGATCTGTCAAGCTCCATCAGGTTGGATGGGGAGCGTCGGTGCACAGCCATTTTCAGATCTCTCCTGAGATGTTCAACTCGGTTCAAGTCTGGGCTCTGACTGGGCCACTCAAAGACATTCAATGAGTTGTCCTTTACCACTCTTTTCTTATCTTGGCTGTGTGCTTAGGGTTGTTGTCCTGTTGGAAGATGAACCTTCACCCCAGTCTGAGGTCCAGGGTGCTCTGGAGCAGGATTTCAGTAAGGAAGTTGTTGTGTTTTGCACAACTCTCATATGTTTAAGCAGACAACTGGAATAACACACGGCAGAGAGTATGATAACAATCAAAATGGCTTTATTTGCCAAACGCTTCTTTAGCCCGCGTGTACAACGTGTTCACCCCCAGGGCACTGCAGCCTTCTTAACAATGCCCTTAATTGAAGTCTCTATAAATTCATCCTTCCCTCAACCCTGAATAGTCTCCCAGTTCCTGCCGCTGAATATCATGCACACAGCATGATGCTGCCACCACCATGCTTCACTGTAAGGATGGTATTGGCCAGGTGATGATCGGTGCCTGGTTTTCTCCAAACATGATGCTTGCCATTCAGGCCATAGTTCAATCTTTGTTTCATCAGACCAGTGAGTTTTGTTTCTCATGGTCTGGGAGTCCTTCAGGTGCCTTTTGGCAAAATCCAGGCAGGCTCTCACATGCCTTTTACTCCGTCTGGCCACTCTACCATAGAGGCCTGATGGATGGAGTGTTGCAGAGATGGTTGTTCTTCTGGAAGGTTATCCTCTCTCCACAGAGAAATGCTGGAGCTCTGTCAGAGGGACCATCTCCTGATCGCTCAGTTTGGATGGGCTACTGTGTTCATTGGGACCTTCAATGCTGCAGATATTTTTCGGTACCCTTCCCCAGATCTGTGCCTCGATACAATCCTGTCTCGGAGGTCTACAGAAAATTCCTTGGACTTAACAGCTTTATTAATGCTCTGACATGCACTATTAACTGTAGGAGTTTATATAGACTGGTATGTGACTTTCCATTTCATGTCCAATAAATTGAATTTACCATAGGTGGACTCCAATCCAGTTGTGGAAAAATCTCAAGAATGATCAGTGGCTGTGAATACATATGTACATGTACTTTTTTCAACTTTATTTTTAATACATTTGCTTTCAAGACAAGATTTCAAACACACTCCTTTCACATTGCCATTATGCGGTGTTGTTTGTAGAATTTTGAGGGCAATAATGAACTTAATCCATTTCGGAATAAGGGTGTAACATAACAAAATGTGGAAAAAGTAAAGAGCTGTGAATACTTTCTGGATGCATTGTACGGATGCACTCTAATAAACACTTTGTACTTACAGAAGAATTAAGTCTCCATTGAAAAATGTAGCTATACATTTATATCACATAAATTGTTTTTTATTAGAAAATTGTTAGATATATACTTTTTAATAATTAGTTTGTTCCGAACCTCGGTGACCACATAGCTGCCTACGGCCCTGGTGGCACATTATCAGGGTGCGTTTTCACGTGGCTGATCAAAGTAGATGTGGTTGAGCCAAAATCATTTATCTTAAAGGGACACTTCAGCCATCAAACACCTGAAAAACCTTTTCCAGGTAATTTTTCCAACATCACAGTAAGAAAAAACACATTTTCAATGTGTTCTGCACTTTCTAAACTGGCCTCCGTAAGTTTTTTGAGTTCACTCGCCAGTGACATCACTGTTTGTTGTCTGGGGTTTTCATGCAGCCCCCCCAGCCTATCTGGAGCGGAGAAAGCATCATTAGCTTCAATGTACTGTAGCTATCGTGATTGTGTAAATTTAACTAGTTTGTTTTCTAGGGCAGGCATAGTGGCCTAGTGGATAGCACTGTGGCCTCATAGCAAGAAGGTTCTGGGTTCAAACCCCAGTTGTCAAGGGCCTTCCTGTGTGGAGTTTACATGTTCTCCCCGTGTCTGTTAAGTTTCCTCTGGGTGCTCCGGTTTCCCCCACCATCAAAAACGTGCAGGTTAGGTTCTCTAGTCAGTGCCCCTGACAAAAGCACTGGCTTAGATCTGGAGTTGGTCCCCGGGCGCTTTAAATTGCTGCCCACTGCTCCCTTGAGGGTAAATGCAGAGAATGAATTTTGCTACATGTATATGTATGTGACAATAAAGTACATTTGTCTGGGGTTTTCATACAGCCCCCGGCCTATCTGGAGTGGAGAAAGCATTATTATCTTAAATTACACTATCTGTGATTGTGTAAGTACTTTGAGGAATGAAAGTCAAATTAAAAATAATCTGCAGATTCTGGCTAAATCTCTAGCCAATGAATAGTAGGGTTTATAGCTCTGGGACGATATTGTGACCCAAGGTAAATGTTTCAAATTGCGATGTATAATTTCTAGCTAGTAGCCAAGGTCCTTACGCTAAATTCAACTGAAATGAAGCGACTCATAGTGCACAGGCGCAAAGTTTGCATTGAAATCTGGACTTTGTGGTATTTCAAGTAAAATCAGATACAGAAGCAAACAAACTGTCTCTCTGCTGTTTTAAAAAAATTACAGGAACAGCACTGTATATGACGTTAATCAGTCTATTGTATCTTTTTTATATACTATATTTAAAATGTTGTATTTATTCTGGAATTGTCTTTTATTTCCACATATGTTGCATTCAGTTTGGGCCCTGTTGTATGAAGTTTTTAAAGCTTATGATGAATGGTACAGCAGCTGCCAGTGCGGTCAACATATTTGTTGTTCTCTCAGTTGTGGCCGCGCGCAGCAAATACCTACACATATTACGTAGTACTTACCTGTTACATAGGTAGGTTATAGGTTACGCAGGGAGTGGAATAACATTCAGCTCATCAGACGTTTCCTATAAATTAAGATTGTTCACGTGTCCCGCATCTTGGTCCGAGTCGAGTCTCAAGTCTTTTGAGGACAAATCTCAAGTCACTGTGTGTGTGACTTAAGTGTGAATCAAGTAACTGGGTACCAGGGAAAGTAATGATTTGTGTTACTGTTAAAAAAAGTTACTATATGTCAAAGAATTTGGATATTCTTTCCAATGCATTCTTTGGCCACTAGCTTTGTAGATGCGTGTGTCATTGTAAGATGCTTCATTAAATTAGAGTTGCTTACAACGGATGTCAACAAAGTCTTCGCTCCTGGACATAATGTACACATTACATACACGTTCTTGCCTTGCTGGCATGTGTGTAAAAACACAATTGACTACCAATAATCATGACTCTGCCTTAGCCAATCATAATCGCTTACCTCGTTATTAACCCACCTCCTCACTAGCTGTGAGCCAGGGGTGCGTTCAGATTACACAGTTTATTCAACCAATGCATAGTAACGCATCGCATTTAACATCCAGTAACGTTAACAGTGTTTTAACGATGGGAAAAGTAATTAGTTACATTACCCCGTTACTGAAAGAATAACGTTGTTACTAGGGCGGGACAACGCGTTGACGTCATTGATGACGTCGACACAAAAAATACTTTGACGCAAAATATGCGCGTCGATTCGTCAGACCCAAAACAAAGATAGCTGCGCTGGAGAGTAATAGCAACACGAATGGGTCCTTAGACTTTCAGAAGTGCAAGGTGGCACACACTCGTTCCTCTATAGTATGGGAATTCTTTAATTTAAAAGGAAACAATTCTGTGATATGTTGTCTTTGCAAAATGGAGATTGCCTTCCATTCTAGCATCATGGCAATGCACCAGCACCTGCCGGTTGCACCAGCTGGACGTATATAAGTCGTAACTGTACGTCCGACCTAAAATGCCCTTTACGTCAGACTTTATATTCATACCAGTTGCACCAGCTGGACGTAAGCACTCAATGAGCTACGCCTGTTCGTAGATTCTAAGCTTAGCAGGCGCAGAGTGGCGATTTATATAAATTATTTAAAATGTCCTGTTTTTCTCTGATTGCATTAACATTTATCTGTAATTTTTTTGGAGAATGACCGATTTGTACAATTGAAAATGCAGGGCACATTGTTTATGTTTGCAACGACCACAAATTGTACTAATTATCGTACTAGCTACGAATTAACAGCTGATTGAGTGGGCAATTATCAGGTTTGAACAAGCGTTTCAGAGTAGTAAAAGTCAAAGGGTAACCTACTTTTAAGGGTTAATACGGGTAAGATATGTAGATATGTCTTTAAATGGTGAATATATTTTCTGTTATCTTTCTCAAGTTAGGACGATACAAATTGCTTTGTCTATCTAAAGTCAATTTTTCATGCCGTTGTGCACAGCACACGCACGCATTCTTTGGATTTGTCTTCGTAAACGGGATTTATTATTTTTAATGCTCTTGCAGGCACATTGAATTTAGGGATCAATTACATGAAAATAATATATTTTTAACCATTCAAACCAATAAAATGCAAGTATTTTAATAATAGCTTCTCTTTTTTTTTACATTCTGTGGGTTATGGAGCAAATCGGTTGCCAGGGGGCAACGTTAGAATGTTTAAAACTGTCTTTGTCCATTTTATCTAGTTGGATTAATTAAGGAAATAACACTGCCTAGCAACTATATCACTAAGAATATTCTGATCTCACGGACACGCATTACTTACACTGGACTTAGCTACGACTAGTCTTATTTTTATTTGGTGCAACAGGTGTAAATTCCAGTCACAACCTTGGACGTAGCTACGCCCGACCTAGGATTTAAGCCCAACTTTTTTACGTCCAGTTGGTGCAACCGGCCCCAGAAGAGGCACCACCCGGGGAGAAACTGCAGATGACAGAGCACCGTAAGTTTTTTTGTTCAACTCCCCACTTCCCCACTCTATAATGGAGTAGGCTATAATATGTTGTCGACTCAAGTGATGTATATGTTACACACATAGGATTTAATTAGCCTACTTGTTGATATTTAATCATAGGGCATAGCCTATGGGCTGAGGTGGATACAAAAAAAATGTTAATTGTGTTTCTTTGTTGTTGGTTTATTATTTTACATGTATAAATTGCTATTAGTCAATTAATAGGGGGATAATCAATAATCGAATCAAATCGGACTGAAAAAACGAATCGTTAGATTAATCAATGCATCGAAAAAATAATCACCAGATTAATCGTTTAAAAAATAATTGTTTATCCCAGCCCTAGTTGTTACCTAACACCGTTCTTTTAAACAGCGTTATTCCAAACACTGGTGATGTCCATGCCTTACAGACTTCGACAAAGTATTAAAAATATAAAAAATTAACATTCAGACAAAATTAACAGTTCAGCCAACATACCAGACCGAGGCCCCAGCTCAGCCGACTCAACAGGACGAAGCCCCTGTTCCGCAGAGTACAGGGTCCCCTACTGCGACATACAGCCGTGTTCGGTCAACTAGTTAGAAGTATGCATATAAGCTGGACAGACTGAGAGAGAGGTTGTTGCTCATTGATTCTGTTTCGTTTGAACCAGTTACGGTGGAGTATTATGTGTTGTGTTACTTTCTGAAGGGGTTCCAGGAGCTACAGTACATCATTTAAATGTAAGTTGTGAGAAGTGTGTCGCCTAAGTTAGAAGTAAATACGTACGCTCTATACTTTATATATATATACAGTACATATATAGATAGATTAGCCAATTCAGGGTTTGTGCCACTACTGAAGAGCAAGTAGGCTATATGGGATTGTCATTGCGAACTCGCTTAGACTGTACCCTGCAACTCGTTATATGTATGCTTTCGGACTCTTTAAACAATAAACAATAAAACACAATTTCCATCAACTGTGAACCTCTCCCTCTCTACACACCCTACATCGTGACATAGTCTGTGTTCCATTCAAGCAAAATGTGTACAATGTCTTGAAAAGGTTTTTGCTCTTGTCTGATTTTGTGCATTTTTGCAAGTGTTTGTAATATACATAATATACATACATAATATACATAAATTGTTCAGAAGTTTTTTCGGATATAGTAATAAATATATGTAGTCTGAGAGAAATAAGAACAAATGTAAGTGCTTGCTTCATTTGGTTTGAATTGTTGTTAATCAAATCTTTAGGTGTGTTTGCCCTCTACAGTAGTTAATTAATCTTAATAAGAGGGATTATTAGTGTCAGATGTTTGAATATCTTGGTAAACTCTCAAGCCTTATTTGGCCCAGCCATGCCAAATGTATATTTGAATATCATTGGCTCTTTTTATCCGATTGCAGTTGCAACTGCAAGTTCCAAAGAAATACATTCTTGAACAAACCAAGTGTGTTGATTTTACTTTGGAAGCCCAATGCTCTTATACTACACAAATAATAAAAAATTGAGTATTAATGGAAATGTCTATAAAGAGCACCTCACAGGTTAGTTTAAAGTATTCAAAGTCAAAGTCAAAGTCAAAGTGGTTTATTTATCATATGCATTGAATAACATACATCATCCTATGCAGAGAAATTCTTTTTGACATGGCTCGGCGATTCTATGCAGTGGGCTTAAAAACAAGAATTACAACAATATAAGAATTTTAAAATAGTAATGACAATAGTAATAATAATAATAGTAATAATAATAATAA
>JACXGM010003381.1:0-11727 GCA_016801145.1 Umbra pygmaea
GAGGAAGACTGGGGAGAAGGAAATGCCAAAATGCCTGAAGTCCAGTGTCAAGTGCCCACAGTCAGTGATGGTCTGGGGTGCCATGTCAGCTGCTGGTGTTGGTCCACTGTGTTTTATCAAGGGCAGGGTCAATGCAGCTAGCTATCAGGAGATTTTGGAGCATTTCATGCTTCCATCTGCTGAAAAGCTTCATGGAGATTGTGAAGAGGAAGTTGAGAGACGCAAGACCCAACACTCTGCATGAGCTTAAGGCCGCTATCGAAGCATCCTGGGCCTCCATCACACCTCAGCAGTGCCACAGGCTGATTGCCTCCATGCCGCGTCGCATTGAAGCAGTCATTTCTGCAAAAGGATTCCCGACCAAGTATTGAGTGCATAACTGAACATAATTATTTGAAGGTTGACTTTTTCTTTTTTTTGTATTACAAACACTTTTATTGGTCAGATGAAATATGCTAATTCTTTCAGATAGGAATTTTGGGTTTTCATGAGCTGTATGCCAAAATCATCAGTATTAAAACAATAAATGACCTGAAATATTTCAGTTGGTTTGCAATGAATCTAAAATATATGAAGTAAAACATTTTCATTTCTTGAGAAGGACCTGTATATATGTGTATATATGTCTGTATATATATATATATGTATAAATGTATGTGTGTGTATATGTGTATATATATATATATATGTATAAATGTATGTGTGTGTATATGTGTATATATATATATATATATGTATAAATGTATGTGTGTGTATATGTGTGTATATATATATATATATATATGTGTGTGTATATATATATATATATATATATATATATACACTCACCTAAAGGATTATTAGGAACACCATACTAATACTGTGTTTGACCCCTTTTGCCTTCAGAACTGCCTTAATTCTACGTGGCATTGATTAAACAAGATGCTGAAAGCATTCTTTCGAAATGTTGGCCCATATTGACAGGATAGCGTCTTGCAGTTGATGGAGATTTGTGGAATGCACATCCAGGGCACAAAGCTCCCGTTCCACCACATCCCAAAGATGCTCTATTGGGTTGAGATCTGGTGACTGTGGGGGCCATTTTAGTACAGTGAACACATTGTCATGTTCAAGAAACCAATTTGAAATGATTTGAGCTTTGTGACATGGTGCATTATCCTGCTGGAAGTAGCCTTCAGAGGATGGGTACATGGTGGCCATAAAGGGATGGACATGGTCAGAAACAATGCTCAGGTAGGCCGTGGCATTTAAACTATGCCCATTTGGCACTAAGGGGCCTAAAGTGTGCAAAGATAACATCCCCCACACCATTACACCACCACCACCAGCCTGCACAGTGGTAACAAGGCATGTTGGATCCATGTTCTCATTCTGTTTACAAACAGAATTCCAAATTCTGTTTCCAAATTCTGACTACCATCTGAATGTCTCAACAAAAATCGAGACACATCAAACCAGGCAACATTTTTCCAGTCGTCAACTGTCCAATTTTGGTATGCTCTTGCAAATTGAAGCCTCTTTTTCCTATTTGTAGTGGAGATGAGTGGTACCCGGTGGGGTCTTCTGCTGTTGTACCTCATCCGCCTCAAGGTTGTGCATGTTGTGGCTTCACAAATGCTTTGCTTGCATACCTCGGTTGTAATGAGTGGTTTCTTCAGTCGCCCTTTATCAGCCCAAGTTGCCCTTTATCAGCTTGAAGCAGTCGGCCCATTCTCCTCTGACCTCTAGCATCAACAAGGCATTTTCGCCCACACAACTGCCGTATACTGGATGTTTTTTCTTCTCACACCAGTCTTTGTAAACCCCAAAAATGGTTGTGCGTGAAAATTCCAGTAACTGAGCAGATTGTGAAATACTCAGACCGGCCCATCTGGCACCAACAACCATGCCACGCTCAAAATTGCTTAAATCACCTTTCTTTCCCCATCTGACATTCATTTTGGAGTTCAGGAGATTGTCTTGACCAGGACCACACCCCTAAATGCATTGAAGCAACTGCCATGTGATTAGTTGAGGAGAAATTGAACGGGTGTTCCTAATAATCCTTTAGGTGAGTGTACATACATACATACATACATACATACATACATACATACATACATACATACATACATACATACATACATACATACATACATACATACATACATACATACATACATACATACATACATGGTATATGATCTTGACAGAGTACCCATGTGGTTTCAGGCTGCTGACTCTAATGGTTGTGAGTTTAAATCCATGAAGATTTGCATGTTTTAATGTTGTTACTACTTTAGAAAAGGCATGATTTGAAAATATCAGCATAGTCTCCTAATGGATTTAAGAACTTACAACCACTGGAATAGGAGTTCAACATTTCTAATCAGAACACCCTAGCAAATGGTCAATCCTTCTTTCAGGTCCTTCTTGCACTGAAAGAAGGATTGTTCTCTGGGCACCACACACTGTTTGTGACCTTCACCCTATAGGGGGCGATAAAGTCCCCCCACCATTGTGTCTTCAGGAAGCGTGGTTATTGAACTTCACCGTCATGACTGAACAAGTACAGTGGGAGTCTAAGCAGGCAGTACTATTAACATTTTTTAGCTTGTCAATGAACGAATGAAATGTAATAATACTATAAACATTGAAACCTTTGTCATTCTGTCAGACAGACCTACATCGAACATTCTAAAATGCATCAGATAAAGCCTTACACTGGATGTGAGGTCGTCCCATTTTACCAGACTTAGTTGTTGCTTAGGAATTAGGAGCTTCCAATTGCCCTCAATGGAAATTTCTGGATGTGGTTAAACTTGAAATGGCCATGGACTGATGCATGCAAATACAAGCCAAATTGTTCTGTTTTGTTATACGTGATACAAAAACAAATTTTATATCTTGAGGCTGTGCATTATTTGAATCATAAACGTGTGGGTGGGGTCTTAAATGAAAAGAAAAACAGACTTTTGTACAATATGAACTTTAATTGTTGAACTCAGGCCTTTAAAGATGTACTGTAAGGCCACATTTGGTAACAACCCAAAAGGTAATAATTACCTACAAAAATAAACTTGCATTATCGATAGGATAAATACAGGTTAGCAACATTTTCTTCATTATAACATGTCAGTTCCAACCTGTCTCCTCCAACTGAGTCTGCATATGCTTTGTGCATCTATATTCTGATACTGAACTAGTCATCAAACAGTGTGAGCAGAACACAACTATTCAAGGTAGAACGCTCACGGTCTCCTGCCACAGAACAGAAGCACAGGAGTACAGTACAGTTAAGAAAGTAGCTGGAGCCAGAATGGACAGCCATCTTTGGCAAATACCAGTTATTTATCTAGGTGACGTTCCAACAGTACTGGCCTATACAGTTCCAGAACAGCCACTTTTAGATCTATATGCATTAGTTTATGTAATGCATGTTTTATAAGATATTTATTGTATATGGGTTACTTTAGCAGTCATATTCCTACTACTCAGACTTAAGAAAATAACCTAACAGGATAGCACTGCCAATAACATGCTACAGTTTAAGATCAACCAACTTTCACAGTCTTAACAATCATCATAAAGGAGTTTGTAGAGTCATAAACCTAGTTTTTTTTTTACCCATTTCATCAAAGCTAAACATACTTTGATTAAAACATTAGAAGCCTAATTATAACACTCGGTTTAGAATAAGGATAGTTTAGAATCGGCATCTTGATAATGGATAGGAAAAGACAAATCCCTGAATGAAATGTAAAGTGCTCAAAAGCTTCAGTAAATAATAAACAAATCTAATTTAAGCTCCATAGATATTTAGAGGAATCCTATCCACATAGAATGTTGGTGCTGATCTAAATGAACATATTCACACAGATGATTTGGATATACAAACCCTGGCCAGATTAAAACCCTGATATTGAGACGCCAGTATACCACAAGGCCCTGGTGCTGGTCAATAGAACACTGATTTACCACATCATTTAGCAGGGCATGCAAAAAAGCATATGGCTTTGATATAAAATGTAATAGATTATTTTTTTCTAATTTTACTAAGCCAGTGTTAAACATAAATTAAGATCTGAGTGTGTAACCCCTTGTATACTCCAAATAAACATTTAATCCTCAGGTTGAGGCCACTAGTAGCTTGCACCAGGCAAAACCTAACATAAATTCACACATTTCAAAATATCTTTGGTTATAGAACAGGAAAACAGAATGCAACAGTACATCATATCACCAACTGGCTTTCGGTCAAAAGTTTTTTACAATGGTGAAAATAAGACTGGTATAGAATGCAGTTACAGCATTTATCCACAAGGCGGGGATATATCCACACAACTAGAATTCTATAGCGATAAACATGGCAACAAATGCAGTACCATCAGAGGAAAACGTCATTTAGTACTTGCAAATAAACAAGGCTTTAAAACACATCAATTTCTTTCATTTGTGCACAATATTCTGTGACTGCCAGCAGGGGCATATTAGGAGGGGGGGGGGGGGGGGGGGGGCAGTCAGGAGCCCCCAATATTACAGACAGTTACATTTGAACACCCAAAAAATAATATGAATCCCAGGATCCTTGGTCTTATTCCCTCGCTGTCAAAACTTGATGGCCCAAAATATGGCCACTAGTTTCTCTGTGTATACAGTTGATCGTCTGCCTCAGTGCAGTCAGCTCTTGGAGACTTCACCGAAACATTTTAAACGATGAATAAAACACTAGTCCGCCACGTTAACAAGTCTAGGTGGCTGAACACATGGTCACATGGCTTCACCTTTACAGTAACAGACTCATCCTGTGTTCTTGTGTCCATGGCAGGGATCTTGACACATGCAGCTCTGCGCTAGGGTTCACAAGGAGTTCACACTGGTTCAACGCAAGGCTGATTTAAAGCAATCACTGTAGCAGCCCCTACTGCAGATAAGGACACATGTAGCCATGTTATACAAATTCCAGAGGAACAATATAGACATTGTCCAGTGCTACGGTTTACAACTGTTCTCTGTAGGCACAAAACTGGCACTGGCCAAACAAACTAGTATAAACTGGTCACTGAACAGTCTCTTAACAAGAAACAGCAACAACTCTTCTTAAGTTAGGTTAGTCATAACTGTTCCTTCATGTTTTTCTAAACTGTCTTCCACATCTCTACTTCCTCTAAAACCATTAGTCACTTCCTCATATCTTTTAGTTCTCACTGCATTAGCCCCTCCTCCTCTGATGTGATTGGTCTCTGGTCAAATGGTCAGTTTGTCTCTGAGCTCTCCAACTTCCAACCAAAGGTCTGAGAGCGTGTGACCCTTGTACTAACCGAACCAAACACACTTCTTTCCAAAACCCTCACAACCTTCAGGTCAAACACACCACTCACACCCCTCTATTGTTTCACATTCTATTCCGTATTGTCAGTCTATTACTTCTACTCATGTCACCACCACAAGCCAGTCTAGTCATTCTGTTGTCATTGTGTTACCAGTGCTTTAACCCATGTGTCCATTTGTACACTGTGGGGCAGGTTGCCTTCCATGCATCCGTAGAATACATTAAGACCAGTGAATAAAGCTTCACCCACATAAATTAAAACAGAAAATATATACAAACCATTATATCCAACAAATTAAATAAAAGGTAAAAAATAAACTGATTTAAATATGCTTGTGGTCTGAATCATTCACATGTTCAAAAAGGTCATTCTAAAAATAATAAAACAAAGAACCACTGTAACTATAGTTTCCTTTTACCCCAGAGTGAGGAAGAGAGCAAACAGAAGCAGATTGCCTTCCTCACAGAGATAGTCTCTCCAGGTTGAGTGAAACACTGCCTCTAGTGTCCATCCAGGGTATTGCACACAAGGTCCAGTGATGCAGATTCATTATGAATTTCATCCCAGCAGTGTTTGGACCCGGTTGGGCCATTTTCAAGTTCCCCTGGTGCCCTCTCGCCCCCTCTCCTCCAAGGCATTATCATCGTTACCCTGGCCCCCCGGCTTCTCTCATGGCCTCCTGGAGTTTATGCTTGTAGTTGTCGTAGCGACGCCTCACGGAACACACACGCTCCATCTCCTCTTTCTCCAGCATCCTTAAGAAGTTCCTTAGCTCTGCGATGGAGAAGGCCTCCCACTGGAAAAGGAAACAGTAGGTCACATTCATAAGCAGAATGTGCGAGTCTGTTCTGTACAGGCTGAGGTGCAACAATCCCAGGGAGGGTAAAACAAGGACATTTTGTGTCACCAGTTCTTAGAAAAGGCCTCTTTCAGAGATTGTGTAAGGCTACAGTAATACGTTTGCAATGTGTTTTTTGGGGTTACGGTTGGGGAGGATTTTGAATGGTGTTGTGTCTTACCATGACCTCTCCAGGCTGCTGTTCTCTCAGGACGAAGCCCAGGGTGTCTGTGTTGGGACCTGCCAGTAGACGCAGGAACAATGGGTGTTCTCCCTCCGACAGCTTACACATGTACACTACAGGACACAGGACATCACCAAATGCTGTGAGAAGACTCACATGCGCAGAGTGAGACACTAATGAGGTCTTAGTAAACTGGGATAGGCCTAAATGGTGTGTGTGTGCGCGTGTGTGTGTATTGTTGGCTCTAGCTAAACACAAACACACACAATCACATGTGCAGACACATCAGTGAGACAGTCTTTCAAGTGAGTCAGTCACCAGACTGCCCTAAACCATTCCTCGTGTTCCTCATCCAGACGCCACAGCCCACTCTGCCTGCCCCACTACATCAGACCTGCTCACTGAACACATCTAGAGAGGCTACAGTACCACAGCCATACACCAGGTGATGCCAGTGTCCAGAGCTGTACATCTCAGCAGGACTTCAAGAGAGCCGCTTTCCATCCCCCACCGACACCCCCGTGGTAGCGCATGGGCCCTCCACCAGAGAGGATTCCCTCATAACTCCGTAAGGGCAGACCCAGGGTCAGAATTAGGATACCTAAACATCTTTAACCATCACACACTCCCCATCCTGGTCCTCCGTGTGGATGCGGGGCCTGGGTATTAGGGTTTTTTTCATCTAGTAGAACTAAAACATGTTTTTATTTAAGCCACAGAACTTTGCTATAGATGCTTGTCTAGACGTGCCATCTCAAAAACAGGCTCTGCCCTCCCCTCTCTTAAGTTAACGAGGGGAAAATACTCCAATGCACACCGCAAAGTTAGAGCTAGCATCTGGGTTTCTAAGTCACACACTCGTCTGCGTGTGTTGTTCTTTTTGCCCTGACATCATAATGAAGTGCTGTCAGATTACACAACCGTGTGAGAAGAGATCCATTCAGACAGTGACAAGACTGCCCAGTCAGCGCTGGAAGTCATAACCTCCCTCCAGCCCATGTGCACCCTGTGGTGCAGACTTTACCTCCACTCAGCCCTGTCTTCACTAAGAGGGGCTAATCTCCTGCTCATGGTACAGGGCACCGGGCGATCTGTTCTGCTTGGCTGGTGTCAGACACAAAGCAGGTTAAGTACCCTGAGGTTTACCATCTAATACAACATCCACTATCAGTAGCAGCACAACTTAACTGAAACCTGGTTCAAACATCTTACCGCAGCCTTCAGAACAGCTGCTACTAGACATAATGTATATACAGTGTGTGGTCCGCCCTGGTGGGGTATTCCAGACACAGAGGTGAAACGTGATGTGTGTGGGGACAGCCCTGTGGTATTTAGCAACTTGCAGGCATCTAGAAATACTCACTATCGTGAATACATCCAACACGCACACACGCAAAAGACACCAACCCGAGCCTGGCATGTCTGTCATCCAGCTAGCTAAGCGTCTGGTATCTATGGCATGACAGGACCGATACACCAGCTCCACTAACCAGCCAGACAGGCAGCCAGCCCACACACAGCTGGCTGTAGCTAAAACATGGGGCTTGCAATGAGTGTTTGTTTCTCAGGATCATTCACATGCAAAATGTTCTAGTTATCAACAATTATATTAACCATATTTAAAACATATGAATGTTAAAATATTATTTTGATGAATAGATATTTTATAGAATGACACTTATTTATATGTATATACCAAATAGGCGCATGCCTATCATGAACGTAAATCTTAATGAAATTAAAGAATACATCAGACAATGTTCTATACTGTTTTCTTATTTTCCTTCCATTTTGTGACTTCAGAGTAATATTAGAATGTCAAATATGACATGATCTATCCTAGAATACCTAATGTTTGTTTTCCATATTATTTTATTCTATTGCTGTAACACAGATCTGTAAAAGAAACATAGGTTTCAGGCTGCCCTCTTTGTTTACATAAAAGTTCAAACAGAAGAGGAACAAACCTATCCTACAAGCAGATGATGTTCTCATCTCTTTGCCTTTTCGGTGTTTTCGATCTCCCTAATACAAACTTTTTTATGATGGTGTAGGTTAAATAGATTTTCCCATTTTGTATTTTCAACTATACAGTACAGGAAACAATGTCTCAAAACAATGAGGAATACAGTCATAGACGAAAATGCCTGCACAAGTAATCATGTGGAATTGGCAGTTTGTTTTTGTGCTGGTCAAACACTTACCCTGATCCTCTCTACGGCAGCGTTTGTACAGGGCAAATTTAGCAGGGTTGTCAGCTACCGTGAACTTGCACAACAGGGCCTGGATCACCTGATCAGAAAAGAAAAAAGAAAGATTTAATTCAGCTGGGTTTTGTGCCCGTTTACATTACGAGAGCTTTCAGGCACATATACTAGACATCTCGGGAAAAGCTTGAGGCGATAAACTTTTATTGTGTAAACATACAGGTCTCTATAATAATAGCTGCTACTTTTCACACAACCTCCTGAGTTAGCGTACAACAAGTTTTCCAATGAGCCCACCTGGAGCTGTGCAAATGTAGTTTTTTAGGGAATGTTGAGAAATATGTATTTCAAGGAAATTCTTCACGTATAGGTCAATATTCTGTGCTGGTCTCTCTGCGAAATACACAAGTAGAGATGGGCCGATAGCGATAACAGTACTTGGTATCGGGCCCGATACTGGGCATAACAACTCGTACTTGTGAAAAAGGCCTGATACTCCAAGCCAACTTCCTCCACATTTAAGAGCGTTATACTGCGCAATGCTTTACAGATTAGCCATAGAAGGGCATAGTTGTTTTCTTAAAGTTTTAGAGAGGGAATAGTAGCCTACTGTACAACGCAGTATGTAAAGACAAAACAGTTGTATTGCTCAAACATGTAACGATTGGAATAACAATACCAACGAACTGGTAAATCTGATTCATGTAAACGTTTCAATGGAAATGTAGCTGTATTCCAGCACTATGCATGTATTTCATATTGATGATAACGACAGTCTACTTCCTCTTCCAGAGACCAGCTTATAAAGCTGTACAACTGTATTCATACTGTTAAAAAAGAAAGAAAAGTGATTAAAATGGGATAATGCTTCACTGCAATATGAGGTGATTTGTTGCACACAAAATCACTGCCTAAAATGCATAATCATTCCAAAGACGGAGGCACGCGTGCCTATTATTGAAAAGCAGTGTACAATCAACTCTCTTGTCCTCATAGCAATTCTCCATCAGAGTTCAAATGGCAAAATACATAATTGAATCTCATTGCTATTTTCATGTAGCCTAATATTTGTAAAAATATAGGTTCATATATTAGAATCCTCAAGGAAACTCGCAAATTGAAGTACAGGACCGAACGAAGGCTGCAATTTATTAGGCTACTCACTGCATACTGTAGCGTCACATGAATTAATAATACACCATCGGGAAGGAAAGACAAATGTCAGTAGTTTGCAACACTTCTGGGTGAACAAAATAGTTGAAGTTCTGACATACTAACATTAAGAAATAACTTAAAATAAACTTGATGTAGCCTATTCATGTTTTGTTAAATACATTACAGTAATAGTACAGCTATAATTGTGTACCGATTACAATAAAACAATCAAATACCTTAACAAAATATTATATGATTAGGTCATTATCCCTGTTTGGAGATAGTCATTTCAAACAGACATTCTCATTTTACACAACACGTCTGCGATGCTTAGGGCAAATGCGAACACAAACATGTGGCTTTTGCATTCACTTCCACAAAGGTGTTTCTTTCATTTTAGCTAATTAGGGAAGGAGACCTAAACTTTTGACATTTGTAATAAATATTACACATTCTTGACCTGCAATGTAAATTATGTTCTTATGGATATGTAGGAATATTTACTTTTCTATATTTGAACTGGCTGATCAACATCTAAGAAATAGCAGAGTTTGGCTTAATAAATGTGACATTTGGCAAAGTTATTAAAAGTACTCCTATCGGTACTCGTATCGGCAAGTACCCAAAATGAAACTCTTTACTTGTACACATTCCATAAAGAGTGGTATCGGCCCATCCCTATACACAAGCATCCAGCTCGGGTCTCGAATGACAATACACACACACACACACACACACACACACACACCATTGTCAATGTGAATAGAGACACTATGGAAATAATTATTTAAATTATATCTTCACTTTTTTTACATCTATTGCAATCTAAACATTTTCTCAATCATGATTATTCTGGTGAAAGCTGGATCAGTGACTGTTTTGTAGTGCACGTTTTAATGAACAGGATGACCTGAACATGAAGCTTGATTGATTCCTTATGGCAAACTGCACAGTCTGTAGTTAAATAACCCAACACACCAGAGTGTAGTAACCCACAGCGCTGTTTGTCTTGGGTTTTGTTCAAACGTAATACTGCATGTTCTCTGAAATGTAACATAATAGAACCAGGACGCTATCAGCAGATAAATATTACAAAGCCTGATGTCAGTCTTAATGTGTAGCTGCAGATGGTCATTTGTACAGTGACACGGATGTGCACCCAATGCCCTCGTCAACACACTTGAACATTGTCTTCATTTAGGCCATGAACTGGTATGGTCATATTTCCATTTAACAGCAGTGTTTTCATTCCACTGATTCTGTTTGAAACAAAACATTCAGCTAATAAAAGGGGAGGTTTCTATCCAGGGAAGTCCTTGTTCCTTCTCTTTACTCCTGTTACAGTAACGGCAAGATGAAAACACCACAGTTCTTTAACAATAGTGGTTATGCATCCCCCCAGAAACAGTGCCGAGGGGGGACTCACTTTATCCCAACAGAGCCAATGATTAAATGTTTTTTTAACCCAGAGGCCTAAATAGGTATAAGTATCACCTTATATTATAGAAGGCATATTTATTTATAACCTCTGATTGGAAAACTGGCAGCTACAAGCAGAATGTAGACAAACCTGAAATGTCGGTATGGACGTAGAAAGGCCCGACCACAGTTGTCAACTAACTTTGCAAATTTTACCACATTCTGGCCTCTATGGACATCAACCGGCTGAACAGGTTTAGAAGAGTGATAACACATTGTTAGAATGCCAAAGCTAAAGCACAGTGGAACAAAGGGTGGACTATTTTCTGTTGGTCACATCATTAAGTTGTTCATACAAAAACCTCAGTCGTTAACTGGTTAAAGAAGGTAGCTGGAATCAAAATGTGCTTCCATTTGCGTCACTAAATGAAAGTAACGTCCTGGAAGACTGTAGGTTTGTGTGACCCACCTGTTGTACAGTGTTAATGGAGCTGATGTAGGTTTGTGTGACCCACCTGTTGTACAGTGTTAATGGAGCTGATGTAGGTTTGTGTGGCCCACCTGTTGTACAGTGTTAATGGAGGTGATGTAGGTTTGTGTGACCCACCTGTT